>JARYGA010016682.1:0-29882 GCA_030545235.1 Helianthus tuberosus | reverse complement strand
TCACTTAATGATTTAATCCAATCTGCAATCAATTTTTATTAACACAAGCCCAAACCCAACCTAAAGAAATTTGAACTAAATAAAATAACCCAAACACATCCACCCATTCCATTTCCAAATCCCGCCCCCAAAAAAAAACTCCCAACGACTTGACGCCACTTCTCACGACCTGGTGGCTTTTTTTTACCGGAAAACCAAAATTCCAGTTGGACCGACCCATATTACGTCAGAATTCCAATATAGAACTAGTATGGTTTATTTATTTATTTATTTATTTATTTATTTTGTTTTATGTGATGATTATGAGAAAATATAGATGTGTAAGGGTTTAATCTTTTTATGTTTTTTATATTTTTTTGTTGTTCTAGACTTGTTGTTAAATGATTTTGTTGTTTTATTTATAGCTTTGTTTGTTTAAATGATTAGTTACAAGTAATCAACATTTAATATTAGGGCTTGAATGTTTAAATATATAATTGAAAGTTATGGGCTATAGTTGAACATGATTGTTTATTTTGTTTAAGTGTTTAGTGTTGTTTTATGAACTTATGGAGCAAATTATATGTGTTGAGAACAATGAGTAAGAATGTAATGAACTTATGGCGTGTTTAGTATCTTTAGATGATATTTTGGATATATTTCAAAAAAAAAACCCCTGTAGGGCACAAATTTAAATATGTGTGTAATTTGTAATGACGTTGACGTGTTTTTGATGATTTATAATTTTTAGTTTGATGTTTTTTGTCTTACATGATCCGACCCGACCGGCGATATTTTTATACAGCTAGGGGCCTAAAATCTTTGAAAATATTCCGCACCCCCAGGAAAAAATTCATGGGCCCGCCACTGGCCGCACTCCACTGGTTTATTTTTTCTTATAAATTTTTTATATGTTTTACGAGCTTTTTCAGTGTTGGGGTGATGGTCTGACATTGGTGTTATTTGGCACGGTTGTATGATCCCGACACAACGTGGGGAGCTTAAGACTAGTTGTTGTTATACATTGAAAAGGTTAACCCGTTATCCTAGCTTTATTGTTAAAAAGAAAGGATAACGACTAACCAAATGTAATCCAAAGGCTTGTTCCATCGAGCAAAACTAACAAAAATCGAGGAGTTAATAATTAACATGGATACGTAACACAACTTACAAAGTGCAACCACAGATGAAACACACGGTTAACAGATTACAAAAATAAATAGCAAATAAATAACTGCAAAATACACGTACTCCTCGATTGCGCCAATTGTAGACAAACTGAGTCAAGGCAAAGAAAACATAAGTTAGACCACAACGTTTATGATAGAGATCAGAAGTAATACATATTTGCACTAGATTCATGTCATTAATATGATACCATGAGTTTTGAAGACCCATTCATGAGGTAGCATGCACATGACCGACGTTAGATGGACTCTCCATCTTTTGAATCCCAATATTTGGATGGATCCTCTTCCTCAACATCTTTCTCATAAACTGTAGTAGTGTATATATCAAATAGAAATGAGTTTTAACATACAAAATATTCTTAAGAAATGAACAAGGGATTTTTTTTTTTTTTTTTTTTTTTTTGAATTTTTTCCCTGCTACTTAAGAATGGTGTTTAATTGCAAAATGTAAAAAAAAATCGTGATTCTACAGTAGTAGAGTAATTATTGTAAGGTAATTATAATTACTCTACAAAATTACATAATTACTCTACTTGTGTAAAATCATGTTTTCTATTTTTTTTTTTTTTTTTTACATTTTGCAATTAAACGTCATTCTTAAGTAATAGGGAAAAAAAATCAAAAGAAAAAAAAATGGCTCATTCACTTCTTACGTTAAAAGTATTTTTATGTTAAGACTCATTTATACAATAACAACAACATTATATGTAATAATAACCAAGGCCGTTCCAACGTTCTGGATGCCCTAAGTGAACTACAAAGTCAGGGCCTTCTATTGGTATAAATGAATCGAGATTGAAATTTGAGACATTGAATAACATGATTTTTCCTAGTATCGGCCCTAATTTCGCTCTATCCGTAATCAAATTCACACTGCTTACTCAAAAGACGCCAAGGAGGGTTGATGTGTTGCGTGCGTGGACAGTGCAGACTTCTATGTAAAATCCTAAATATTGGGCCTAGAAACGTTGTTTAAATGGCAAAAGAAAAAAAAACAAGTCTAATATATGAAAATAAATAAAATTGGAGGCCCTTGTTTTTTGGTGGTTCTACACCATAACCTAGGTTGATAAGCCTTACGGGTCGGCCCTGTAATAAGAAGATTAGATACAAACTAAGATCCTTAACTCAGAATATGATTGGTATATGCATATGATATTTAGTGATCAAACAAGAAACTCACTTGTTTTGTTTTCTTGATCGGTTGAGCTGAATCGTCTTTTCCAGGCTTCTTCTTTGCCTTTGAGACCAAGAAACTCTTAACGGATCCGGTTCTAGTATTACTATTCTTGTTATCAACATTGATCTTACGATCATCGGCTAACTCGTCATTCTTGAGTAAGTTATCTTCAGAATCCATCCGAAGCAAGTCCGCAAGAGTTATTCGCTCTCCACTCTTCTTACCCTTAGTTAAATCTTTCACAACAACATCATCTTCTTGATGATTGTTATTTTTAGCAACTTCAACACATGGTGAAAGACTATGTTTCTCAACATGATCAACCCCATGTTTAGAAGCTTTTTGCACCAAAGGACTTTCCATTTCTTCATCATGATCATCATCATCATCATTAACATCTACGAACATCACTTTATTACTCATAAATGTATCTTCTTTGTGCTTAAATTCTTGATACAGATCGACCCCAAATGTGCCAATGGCGAGTATACCATCGTTCCAGCCGATGCATGCACCGGCAAAAGCTTCATTTTCAAGCAATGCTACCTTGTCATTATTAATATTATCATCCTTCTTAGCATCTTTACGAAGAAATTGACGATGAACCCAGCTGAAGATCTGTAGGTTAACAAAATGCAAAATGACATCATTAGTTATGACATATAAACTTTAAATATAACATGTAGCTAATGAATAATAAGTTAATAACCATTGCATACCTTCATTTTTCTTGCTTTTTTGGACAAATAAGTTTATGTTGATAAAGATTATTTATATGGGAACACAGAATGTACATGTTTTATGTGTGGGGTGGTGGCGACAAAATAATGATAAATAATGAATCATTTTTTTTTTCGAAAGGCAATCGATTAATCATAGGGTTAGGTAAAATAAGGACCAAAGTGGAAGGGGGGGCTAACGTGGTTGGCGTCATAAATAGTGACACGTGTGTACCAAAACTTTTTGTTTTTTTTCTTTAATAACTTCATTGGAATTAGTTTTTTTTAAAGGCCGATTTGGATCAACCATTGGAGTATCATCCTCTTCTGAGAATCGAACCCAGGACCTATTGGTCCCAAACTCTTATCCCACCCTAAGGATGCCACTAGGTTGTGTAAAGCATGAGATATTTCAGACGTGACTCCTTAATTATATGTGTTCGAAGGCTAAGATATTGAATGTTTGATTACTAACTTAAAACATGATCAAAACATATGTGAGTGAAGTTTACACAATGTTGGGTAAACAACAAGCATGGAATTAACCAAGCAATAGTAGGTATTAATTACTTAAAATTAAGAGATAAGTTAAACACTAACCAAGATAAAACTTAGTGGAAGATATCCTATTAAACTAGACAATGAAATATTTACATTGTAAAACCTTAAAATCGAACAATAACAACAATCCGAGCCAAATCAGAATGATTCCACCGGCAGAATATGTGAAATCATCATCAACAAGTATCAACATGTAATCAGAGTAAGATAAGACGATGCTAAAAAATGGTTTCTGGAATTACACCTTAAGCTATATGTAAAGAATGATATTTTGAGAAAAGTCTACACTTGACATCATGGACATTTCTATTTATGCTATGTGGAAGTATGCGCTTCCACCAAATATGCACTCCCTAAGTTCACCCTTCTTAGGGTAGAGGGTATAACCTTCGGGGACTTGTGCGGTGAGTAGAGTCACCGAATCGGTGACTATACCCTCGGTTTGGGGGCATTCGGTGAGGAGAGATGATGTGAATTTCGGTGAGTGTTCACCGATTGAGGTGATTGATTTTTGACCGTTTTTTTAATTATTTGAACGTTATTTTTTACCGTTTTGTATTTTTTTCGACCGTTTGAATTTTGTATATAAATACCCATAATTTCAATCAATTTAAAATACACAACTCTTCTCCATCCAACTTTATTTTTTTTTTAAATCACTCCTATTTTTTCAATGGATGATATACCACCGCTATTCCTTCCAATTGATATTAGTGAAGACGATGATTCTTGCTCGAGCGATAGTAGTTTAATTTTTTTCCAAAAAATCTTATTAACGAAGCCACTCAACTGGAAGACACGGGCACTTCTAGAAAAAGGAAAACTGTCGATCGAGATCGAGTGAAATGTCACGACAACCTTATGAGAGATTATTTTGTCAAGGAGCCCGTATTCAACGAAGATGTTTTTCGTCAAAGGTTTCGTATGTCCAAAAGGTTGTTTTTAAAAATTTTGAGTGACGTGCAAGCGAATAACTCATGGTTTCAAGACGCCGCGGATGCTAGTGGTAGGAAGAGTTTTACATCGATTCAAAAAATTACTTCGGCGATTAAGCAACTAGCAACCGGTAACGCTCCAGACGAGTTCGACGAGTATTTAAATATGTCCACAAGGACTTCCCGAGAAAGTCTAGAATATTTTTGTGAAACAGTATGTAATTTATACGCTTCCGAGTTTTTACGTAGACCTACTAGTCACGACGTTGCGCTCTTGTACCAAGCTCATGAGGAGAAACATCACCTTCCTGTGATATTGGGTAGTCTTGATTGTACACATTTTGTTTGGAGAATGTGTCTAACGGAGTTGCGGGGTCAATATATGAGGGGGGTCACAGTCACCCGACAGTTATGCTCGAGGCGGTGGCCTCTCAGGATTTATGGATTTGGCATGCTTTTTGTGGTCCAGCAGGTTCACAAAACGACATCAACGTGCTCCAACAATCTCCGTTATTTCTTACTGAGCGAAATGGAACTGCACCAAAATGCTCATTTTACGTGAACAACCACTTGTACAAGCGTGGATACTATTTTACTGATGGAATCTACCCTACTTGGTCCGTGTTTGTGAAATCATTTCCGTATCCTCACATTGTGAAAGAAAAGAAGTTCAAGAGGCAACACGAGGCGGCAAGAAAAGACGTGGAGCGGGCTTTTGGTGTTTTAAAAGCAAAATGGCATATACTTCATCGCCCCATGCGTTCTACGAGTGTTAAAAAAATTAGGATGGTCGTATATGCGTGCATTATTATGCATAATATGATTCTAAAAGACGACGGAAACGCGATTGCACCGGTACGTATTCGGGATCCTCCAGTCGAGCCCGTTTTCGAAGACACTGCTTATAACGAGCTCATTGATGAAGATACGCATTATAGACTAAAATATGATCTTGTGAAGCATCTTGGAGAACAAGATTTACCCCACCTTTTAGCGGATTCCGACGACGAATAGTTAAATTAGGTTTTTTTTTAAATTTATTTTTATATTTTAAATTAGGTTTTTTTTTAATTTATTTTTATATTTTAAGTTAGGTTTTTTTTATATGTAATGCGTTTTTTTTAATTAAAAGTACCTTTGTTTTTATATTTTTTAATATGTTTTGTTTATTTATGAATATTTTCTAGAAAATAAAAAATATATAACTCAAACACCCTAGGGTGTTTGACTATACCCTCTAATTGAGTGCAAAATGAGGAGTGGAATGGGGAGTTGACATGTCATAATATTATTGGCTAGGATTTCACTCAAACACCCTAAGGTGTTTGACTATACCCTCCACCCTTATCTCTAAGCGTAAACTTTACAAGTTTGCACTCCACATACAAGTAAATGCTTCTCAACCCTGAGCGTTAGTTATCTAACCATGCGCTCCGAGCACAAGTATGCACTTGAAGCATTTACGATGTCAGAATACTAAGTCAAAGGCAGACACAAAATACAATGAAATAAATGATATAGTATTACTCTCTAGGACTAACAATAATATTCTTGGCTTGGTTCGTTCTATGAAATCCACCTGAAACCTAAAGCCATGAACCGTCACCGCCACTAAAATGATATGATACCATATCCACCAAATACGATTGGTTTAACCCTCAGTATCCAAATATGGTGCATGATTGCATTGGGTCTGTCCCACGGTGGCGTGAAGTTGGGTATGGCACATTTTAATCAAGGACCACTTACTACCTCTCTAACAGTCGCCATCCAAACTCGAAGATAATACAGTCATGGACCCCCTTGTGATCCCCCTCTCCATGAAAATGAAAGGTGACAACATTAAAATGGATTGAGGTTGGTCACATGGAGGGAATCCCTTCTCACTTTGGTAGAGGTTGATCACAAGGGAAATTCCTCTCTTTATGGCGAGAAAAATGATGGTATGTTCTGCAATGATCCGGCTAGCTAGAAGTATATGAGATCCATACCCAAGGAATATCAACTCAGAATTGTCATGTGAATTGCCATGGAAATTTGCTTCTTCACCCGTTGCCATCACCAACACTCATATGGATGTCAAACACCAATAACACCAAGTAAATCCAATGCTCAAACACCAATAACACCAACTAAATCCAATGCTTAATATTGTCATTCGTGTGAACTTTTATTGATAATTTTCCCTATTTCAACTATTCCTCAAATAAAATAGTGTTTTACATCAACATCTGATCTATGAATGAAACATGTTGTACTTAGTCCAATGAACCATACTTTGATACAATACAAAACAAGTGCATCTTGAGGTAGACCATGTACCATTCCTTCACTAGTCTTTGGAACCAAATAACTTCTTTCACTCCCTCAATAGTAGAAACATGCATCAAAGTACATTTAGTCTAATGGTATCCTGGTGTGTTAAATGGTACCTCTTCCGTAGAGGTCAAGTCAAGCTATGGACTATGAAGTAAATTAAGAGTACATTACAAGGTTGTGAGTTGTTATTCTAAAAAAAGGTTGTAAAGACATGCACATGCTTTGCCTTAGTGAGAATAATTGCATAAAGAAAAAGTCATAGTCAACATATCCTACCACTCCATTTGAAGTGACAGAATATCTTCATAAAAAGAAAGTGAATATAAGTAGGTCTTTTCGATTACCAAAGAATCCATGTGATGACTTCCTATTTAGTTTGACCTAAATTGTACATTAATGATCTACTCAATACACTAATAGCATATCCCATGACGCATTATGGAAACGAGAAAACAGCAAAAATGCGTTTTAGCAAACTTCTGATAAACACTTGATTTGAAAGAAAACACATGTACAACTTGGGACTTATTTTTGGCTTTTCATGTATCTTTCACCCTTTCAACTTAGCTGTTTCATCTTCATAATTTCCATCTTAAACCTTTCCAGCACTTCAATAAGTCTTACATCGGTTGAGGTGGGGAACAAAGTCTTCCGTATACAGGGAGTTGAAACCTTCTCTACCAAGACGCATTTTGCATTGGCAAGCAATTCTTATGGTGAAAAAAAAAACCATGAGTTCCTGGATGGGCAACCCATCAAAAGCAAAACAGATAATATTCTGACACGGTTTACTTGGGTTGTTACAACTGCTTTGATTAGATTGTTTGAAATAATGGGAGCGTCAGGTTTTCCAATCTCATGTAATCTCCATATCAGGTTTTTCTTAACAACTTCTTGATGATTCATCTCAATTTCACTTCCAAAGCTAAGTTTTGATTACTAAGTTTAATTTTGTTTTTGTGAAATAGTTATGGAAGCATCCACATATAACATCACATAAGAGGAATATTAAAAATATACACTCGCATAGCTACAAGTTGTATATTTTTAATAGAGTAAATTACGTTTTTGGCCCCTGTGGCTATATCACTTTTACTATATTAGCTCAAGATAAGATTTTTTAACATATGTGCCCCCATGGTCTCTATAACTAACTATTTTGGCCCCTAAGTCTAACCAAACCCCAAACTCTGGTTAATTATTAGTCACATGACTGACACATGATGGGTATTATGGTAATTTCTCCTCCCCTTTAAATGTAACCCAGATCTTCAAGAACATCATCTTCTAACCCAGATCTTCAAGAACACATCATCATCTTCAAGAACACATCATCTTCAAACCCAGATCTTCAAGAACATGACCACCTTCAACCATCATCATCATCCCCAGATCTTCAATTAAATTTCCAGATCTTGAACATATATTCATTTCCCACACTTATTTCACGTACTACCAAAAGCTCAAAATCATTTCAGATTAACAAATTATCACTTAATCTTCAATCTCAAATCCTACTATAACAAAAACACCAATCCACAACTGACATTCATAATTTCACATCAATCTAAAACAATATCTTCAACTCAAAATACAATTAAGAAAAAAAAAACAGATTCAGTAAACGAATTCATCGCACTTTCACAAGCTTCAAATTAAACCTCAATTATAGAAAACTCTACTTCTTTTCTTACGGTAACGGGAGCATCGACTCGTTGAACGTTGCTCTCTTCAACGAGGATTTCCATAGCCTTAAACTTAGAGCTTTAACTTTAGATTCTTCTAATGGTTCACAGTTCTTGAGCTTCTCAATTTTCTTGTCTAGGTCTGACATCGCTCGTCAAAGGAGCCTCAACCCACCGCCGTCGCCTCCACTGCTGCCGCCGTGAGCGACGGCACCTAATCATCTTGCCGCCCTCGCTCTCTTCGATCTTTGTCGCCAGAAAACGGGGGTACAGGGGAGGTGAGGGTGTTGTCGGAGGAGTGTGGTCGCCGGTGGCCGTCGCCGGCTTGCCGCCGGTGGTCTCGCCGGTCGGCTGCTGGCCTTCATCGAGAAGGAAGAGGGTGAACAGGAGAGTGTTTCATGTGTAGGTGTGTTTGAGATGTGAAGGAACTGAGGAGTTGATAAAGTTTTGTTTGTGTTTTTGGTTTAGGGTTTTCTAAGGTGGAAGAAGAGAGAACAGATTTAAAGGGGAGGAGAAATTACCATAATACCCATCATGTGCCGGTCATGTGACTAATAATTAACCAGAGTTTAGGATTTGGTTAGACTCAGGGGCCAAAATAGTTAGTTATAGAGACCATGAGGGCACATATATTAAAAAAAATCTTATTTTTGGCTAATATAGTAAAAGTGATATAACTACAAGAGCCAAAAACGTAATTTACTCTTTCTAATAAAACTGATCATATAAGTTTTTCATGTATCTTTCACACTTTCAACTTAAGTGTTTCCTCTCTTAGGCGTTTCAGCTTCACAACTTGAAACACCTAATTAAGATGTAGGCTACAACCAGTACGGTTATAAATACACCCACGTCTTTTTACTAAGAGTATTAGTATTTTGGCCCTTGGGTTTAATCAGATTAACCCTTTTGATCTAAAAAGAAATATTTATCAGATGTAACGCCCTGCTTCTTCGTACTTTCCATAATTAGAAGGTCTTGCTTGTATTTCTATTTTTGGAAGTCTTGTGTTCTTGTAATCGTTCTTTCGTTGTAATCGTTATAAAATCCGAGACTTGAATCATAAATAAAATTTATATTTCTTAAAATTCGTGTTATACATACATCATACATGTTCATACGTTTAATTTCGTGTAACAATTGATACATATTCATAATACTTGGAAACTTTTGTGTTAAACTTGCAATTACGAGAAACATGCAAGTCATACGTCTTTGAATACATACGATACTTAAATAAGACATTCATACGCTTAATCATACCTCATTATACTTGGTTTATGTTCATCATACTTGTGTTACCCTTATACTATGCTTAAATGACACATTATGTGACAACTCGAAATTTCAGGGTCTTTCCTCTACGCATCACTTGTTTCACAAATCTGTTTTCACAGTTCATTATACGTTGTACCATGTGTATGATGTTTGAATGACTAAATTGTTTGGTTGTTGCATGAAATTTAAGAGTTGTATAGTGTTAATGTTAAGTTATAGCATGGCACCACACTTGTTCATGAAAAACCCAAGCTAGTCGACGAAAAACTAGGGTCTTTCGCCCCAAACACCCCACGACGAAAAAGGGGCCCTCGCCAGGAGGTCTTTCGCCATATAGGGCCTTTGGCCCAGATCGTTTGAGGCCCAAAATGGTCAGATCCTTATTTTAGTGTGTATGAGATATCATATCACTTAACTGCAATTCCACAAACCCTAAGACACTCGACACTCTCTATGCAAAACGGCGCCTAGGTCTCGAAGTCATTCATCCCCTAATAAACGAATCAATCCAGTACTTCGGTTAGTATCTTATTCTTATTCATTTGATTTATGCCCGATAAGTGGAATTCTGTTGATTGTGATTTTCTGTGAATTAGGGTTCCGTTAATGGGTTGTTAGATTTAGAACGTTATATAATGCGGGGGTTCCGATGATTTTGTACACTTTCATGTTCGTAATGTGATTCGTTGATTTTGTGTAATTAGTTGAAGGCATGATAGATTAACATCTGATGTTACGTTTTAAAGGTTGATGAAACGGATATGTTTGGAATGAACCTGAATATTTGATGATTACTCAAAACTAGGATGTTCAATCGTGGATTGATTGATGTTGAAACTGTTAACTTGTTAATTGTTGTTAGAAGATCATAAGAGTTGTAACTGTTTGTTACCTGTGAGGATGGGCGAAGGAAGAGCTTCGACGAAAGACCCAACATAGTATTTCGTCACACATCATGTCGACGAAATAACCTAGTATTTCATCACCTCCCTGTCGACGAAAACCTTAATGTTTCGTCGCCCACCTGTCGACGAATAACCTGGATGTTTCGTCGCACTAGAGGATGGAACCTCATCATCAGACTGTGGTTTATCATGCGTATGAAACTTGAATGATTATTATATGTCTATTAATGATGTTAATTATGATTGAGGAAACATGATTTGCTTATGATGAATAGCTCACTTAACTGTTAAGTACTATTACGAAACATGCACATGAAATGTGAACTTGTATGAGTATGGGGTATGTGTTAAATGTTAACAATGATAGTTGTGTCAGATGCAAACTGTGTACAAATACGTGACCTGAATGATTGTAAAACTGATGTTGTTGGCAACCATTGTTGGAAACATGAACTTGTGTTATAAACGCGCATGAGATCTAAATGCTTGTTATGTGTTATGTGACAATGGTATTACATGTGACTTGTTGAATACATGAATCGGATACGTGTCTACGAAACTGACTGTCTTTGGTAATCACGATAGGGTATGGTTGATCACTGTGAAACAAAGTAATAAAACATACCGAGCAAATCTAAGGTGAGTTCACTTCCCTCAAAACAAGCATGCGCCCGGTGGGGACAATCAAACAGATAAAACTTGTAAACGGATTTTCGTAAACCCATATCATTGTTACCCACATCCTTGTAGGGGATGTGAGGCGGATTTCACAAACGCATGTCCTTGCAGGGGATATGCAACGGTTTTCAGTAACGTTGATGTTGGATAATACACTCACTGTCTATCACTTAAGACCCATCATACTACCGGGTTAGTTGCTTGTAGGGCAACGGGGTTACTAGTTGATAGCGCTATTAGGTTTGGCACCCTCACGACGTACCTGGAGAGGACGGGCGTGAACTAATAACTTTAAATCATGACCAATGTTTGATTGAGCATTGGAGAAGGGCAAAAAGGGCCGTCTGCGGTATCGAGTTAATATCAATATAACATGAATCAGTAATCGGTAACGAACGGTTAAACAAATCAGTGAACTCACCAGCGTTGTCTGATACACCTTTTTTCTGCATGCTTGCAGGCCTTTAGGTACATGATGTGGGAACTTGCTTTCTGGGATGCTGGAGTGGTCATGGGACAAGTTACAAGGAATCACAAGTCAAGTTTAATGACTTTATACATTTGAGTTACGAAATTGTTGACTATTGTATTATGCTTCCGCTGATTAATAAATAATGTTTTATAACGCTTTATTCTAATAAATGAAAGTTTTATTTGATTATTGTTATGAGTTCAATGTGATTGGTGGCTAGATCCTGGTACGTCACACGCCTCGCGGAGAATCCCGCTTGTGGTATTTTGGGGGTGTGACAGTTTGGTATCAGAGCCACTGGTTATAGTGAACTAGGTTTTAAAACGTTTTCATAAAACCAGACTATAACCAAACAGTATCAAGAACGACCATGACACTCAGCTCTAGATTGCAAGGTTCGTCTTTCTCACTTGTTGCATGCATTACATGACTAGTACACATTTGTTTATGACGTAACATACGAACACACACTCGTCACTATAGCATGATGGCATGGATTGCTTGTTTACTTTATGATGCGTTGATAGTATGGCATAGTCCTTGGATTTTTGTGATCGTATTACTTTGATAACCTCCGTCGATATCTGGGTTTGAAGAACCATTTGGCACGAGTTAAGAGGAACTGAAATGAGCATGCAAATCACAATATTATTGTGGGTGCACACATAATAATAATATGGGGTGCATGTGAGTCCCGGTGAGACTTAACAAGTGAAAAAGGGGTTCTGTTCCGTTATTCGAACAGTGTGAAACGTAACAAACCTATAGGGGTCGTAGCAGTGATTGTTTCCTACTCGAACGTGATCTTTTCACTCCTCTCTGAATCCTTACGAATCTCGATGCTATCGAGTATTACCTGAACACCCATCTGAACGCCTAGCAAACGGGGTAGAATGTTAGGTGCTTGTACGAACGTCCCTGAGTTGGATGTTGCAGCGTCGAATGATTGGTCTATACCTTTCTCACTTTTCTTCGTTTGCTGGAACTTAACGTATTGACGCCTTAGATCCCGAAGTGCGATCACTTCTGCAACACTCTAGCAGCATACCATGTATTATTCAATCGACTTGCAAGATCGATGGGCAAGAGGATGAGTGTAGTACCTCACCGACCTCAGTATTAGGACGACCCTGGTTACCGGCAATGAACACCAGCGAATTGACTTCAATCGAATCATTAGCCCTAGTCAGCGACCTGGGAGTCAACTCTTACGACTTGGAATAGGTAACTGCTAGCACAATGAGTAGGGCCCCAGGATGTGGCACGGAATGTGAAAAGATGGACCCGGTTGGTGAAAGATCGTAGGGCTCCGTTTCAAGCAACGACATTAGAGGCAGCAGTCACGACGACATCAAGGTACTCGTAATCATAGCATACAGTATGGAAAGGGAGGTGTCTACAATATGGATTGGTCGTTGTTAAATTAAGACGACAGCAACCAAGGGAACGACGGCAGTACTGGAAATACTTGTAACGAAAATAGAAAAACCGGAAATAAAACTCATGGAAGGGCATTTAGGATTGGCGTGGGCGACGCCAGGATTATAGCAACACGGTGGCCTGCACGTTCTTGGTAACTAATCGTTTCGTCTCTGTTCTGCTTAACCCTGAAGCTTTTGGAAACCAAACCTGTTGTGGAACCGACTGATGGCAAGTCAATGGAACCCTCCTATGTTTGCTAGGATGCAAACTTGACCTTGTGGGACAAGTGCTCGACACCTACCCGAGGAGAAAATTTTGAATATCCCTCTCTCTAGTGGCGAATCGTCGTCTGTCCTAAAGCATCAGTGTGGTGTAAAGGTTAGTATCATTTCAGCAATGAAAGGCAGGAGCGTCTATGGGGGGACTACCCCGCTATGTTGGCAACCGTTACTAATGTTTGTGATTCCTCTCAGCGAGCTACTTGAGGAACTTTCAGGTTTACTCCCATAACTGATTAGGTAGTGTCTCAGATTGATCTCACAACCATAGGCAGCCTTGATTACTCGTACTCCTTATCATCCAGCGCCTGGAAAGTTGCAAGAACTGTCCAATCAACTTCAGGAAACTACAGGATGGGAGTTTTATAGATCTAGCTCCTCGTTTTGAGGAAACGCGCTCTATTGCGGAAACGAAGGACGAGTTCTTTCGTACGTGTACAGAATACCACAAGGTGGCTATCATAGACCGTCACCCCCTGTCTCACATCGACGACCTGCTTGACCCGTTGCAACAATCAAGATTCTATCCGGAAACTGACTTAAGATCGGACTGTCACCTGATGGAAGACCACGGGGAGGATGATTCCTAACACGGTGTCACAGATACAATATAGCCACTACGATTTTCTGTTCAAACTATTTAAGGTATCCAACACACCAGCAGCCTCAGGGATTACATGAGTAGTATGTTTCAACCTCATCTCACCATATTCGTCAACCGTGTTTATCTATGACGTTTTGTATCACTTTCAGGAGAAAGGAACACCATGATCGGCACTTGTATTTTTGTCCTAGAGCTCCTAGGGGAGGAGCAACTCCACGCGAAGTCTACCTGAGTGTGACTTCAGGATTTGAGAGATACACTTTCTTGGTCACGTAGTCAACAAAGTGGGGATACATGTGGATCTAACTAAGATCCATTTTATTGGAAACTGATCGACGCCAAAGAGACCTTCGGGGATACAACAATTCCTTGGTTTCGCTAGATACTATCACAGACTCATCACAGGAATCTTGAAGATCGCGTAGCTTTAATCTCTTTAGCACAGCAGGGTGCTGTCTATTCGTGGGAGACAAAACTGGAGGACGTCTTTTCAGCTTTTGAAACCCAACACTACAATGCACTGAGCATCGTCTTTACCCGAGGGTACGGGTGATATGGTGGTATACAATGATGGTTCGAATCAGAGTCCCAATTACACGCCGATGCATCACGAGATGGTGATGGCTTACATAGTGGAGTTACAAGAAGAATGGCATGAGACACAACCTGCGGTGGAAGCCATGGTCTTTGGATTTAAGTTGGAGGCATTACTTGGACGGTACCAAATGCACTACTTAGACCGATCACAAGTGCCTCCCGTGTACCCTTGTTTCGAAAGAGCTAAACACGTGATGGCATCGCTAGATGGAACTTCTGAATGACCTCGACTGTGAAACCTAGACGCGTATGAACCTCGCAACACACCATCGACTTTAACCTATCTGATCAGATTTTCCCTGTACGAACCGAAGCACTGAAGGAAGAAAATGTTAAAGTCTGAGTCCATAAAGGGCATGGAGGAGCAACTTTCGGCAAATCAGGCGATACCCACTATCCCATGGAGTGAATAAGAACAATCTAAGGGAACTTGTGTTGAGCGAAGCACACCAGCCTTTATAATCTAGTCGACTGGATGTTGATAGGGGATATTAGGACCTATATATCTTGTACTGGCAACCAGGCATGTAGGCCCACATAGCAAAGTATGTGAACGATGTTTGACTTATGCGAAAGTCAGGGTGGAATATCAGAAACCTTCTGCTTTGTGTCAGCGACCAGAAACACCTGTTTGGAAATGGGAACAGACTGCCACAGATTGTGTCACTGGCCTACCTAAATCTCAGAACGGAACCGATATCACCTAAGTGGTCGTTGATTGTCTCACATAACCAGCACACTTTCTTGCAATCAAGGAAACTGACGAGTCTTCACAGCTTGTGAATATTTCTCTGAGAGAGACGGTTTTTAGGCACGAGGTGCCGACTCCTGATACCTTTGATTTTGATCTATACCTAATTTATGGCAGACAAAAAAAACACAACACCCTCGACTCACGTCTATACATGAGCATTGCTTATCACCGTAGGACAAACGGTCAGAGTAAACGAACTATCCTGACACTCAAAGACGTGCTGCGAGCATGTGTATAATTGACTTTAGTAAAAGTTAGAAGGACATTTACCTTTGGTTGAGTTTTACTGCAGCAGTTACCGTTTTAGTATTCAGACAGCTCTGTTCGAGGCATTGCATGGACGATAATGCCGACCTCCTTGTTGGACTAAGGTGATTGACAACTTAATCACGGGTCCAGGACTTGTACTTGAAACTCTTGGGAAGATTATTAGATTGGAAATCATGTGGCGACAATGCGTGATCGCCAGGAAACCTGATAACTTAGGAAACATTGAGAGTTCGCTGCATACGAACGTGTCATATTGGAAGTCTCACCCTGGGAGGGTGCGGTACGCCTTGGGAAGCGTGCCAAGCTTGACTTACGTTATGATGGGCCATTCAAAATTCTGGAACGTATTGGCAAAGTGGCATACAAACTCGAGTTACCTGTCAAGTTGGGTAACATCCATGATGTTTTCCATGTTTCGCAACTAAAGAAGTGGTTGTCCGATGAAACACTTGTTGTACCACTCCAAGAACCGAAAGTCGAGGACAACTTGCAGTTTGTCGAGGAACCCATCGAAATCGTGGAACGGGAAGTTAAGGTTCGTAAGCATAGTCCTATGACAATCGTGAGAGTTCGTTGGAACTCAAGACGTGGACTGGAGTTCACGTGGGAACGTAAAGATCTGATAAAGCTCTAATATCCTCAACTGTTCAGGTGGTTGAACCAACTTTTGCTGTCATTGGCGAATTTCGGGACGAAATTCCCTTTCAAGTTGGGGATGATGTGGCACTCGAGGAAAATCCACAGTCATCCTGATCTAGCACCTCACCACTTTTGGATTACTTATTAAATTTCGGGACGAAATTTCTTTCAAGTTGGGGATGATGTGACC
Source organism: Helianthus tuberosus (assembly GCA_030545235.1). Lineage (NCBI taxonomy): Eukaryota > Viridiplantae > Streptophyta > Magnoliopsida > Asterales > Asteraceae > Helianthus > Helianthus tuberosus. The sequence continues at coordinate 13,227 of JARYGA010016682.1, read as the reverse complement.
CCTCAGAATTTCAGGGTCTTTCCTCTACGCATCACTTGTTTCACAAATCTGTTTTCACAGTTCATTATATGTTGTACCTTGTATATGATGTTTGAATGACTAAATTGTTTGGTTGTTTCATGAAATTTAAGAGTTGTATAGCGTTAATGTTTAGTTATAGCATGGCACCACACTTGTTCATGAAAAACCCAAGCTAGTCGACGAAAAACTAGGGTCTTTCGCCCCAAACACCCCACGATGAAAAAGGGGCCCTCGCCAGGAGGTCTTTCGCCATATAGGGCCTTTGGCCCAGATCGTTTGAGGCCCAGAATGGCCAGATCCTTATTTTAGTGTGTATGAGATATCATATCACGTAACAGCAATTTTCACAAACCCTAAGACACTCAACACTCTCTATGCGTAATGGCGCCTAGGTCTCGAAGTCATTCATCCCCTAACAAACGAATCAATCCAGTACTTCGGTTAGTATCTTATTCTTATTCATTTGATTTATGCCCGATAAGTGGAATTCTATTGATTGTGATTTTCTGTGAATTAGGGTTCCGTTAATGGGTTGTTAGATTTAGAACGTTATATAATGCGGGGGTTCCGATGATTTTGTACTTTCATGTTCGTAATGTGATTCGTTGATTTCGTGTAATTAGTTGAGGGCATGACAGATTAACATCTGATGTTACATTTTAAAGGTTGATGAAACGGATATGTTTGGAATGAACCTGAATATTTGATGATTACGCAAAACTAGGATGTTCAATCGTGGATTGATTGATGTTGAAACTGTTAACTTGTTAATTGTTGTTAGAAGATCATAAGAGTTGTAACTGTTTGTTACCTGTGAGGATGGGCGAAGGAAGAGCTTCTACGAAAGACCCAACCCGACGAAATACCTTAGTATTTCGTCACACATCATGTCGACGAAATAACCTAGTATTTCGTCACCTCCCTGTCGACGAAAACCTTAATGTTTCGTCGCCCACCTGTCGACGAATAACCTGGATGTTTCGTCGCACTAGAGGATGGAACCTCATCAGCAGACTGTGGTTTATCATGCGTATGAAACTTGAATGATTATTATATGTCTATTAATGATGTTAATTATGATTGAGGAAACATGATTTGCTTATGATGAATAGCTCACTTAACTGTTAAGTACTATTACGAAACATGCACATGAAATGTGAACTTGTATGAGTATGGGGTATGTGTTACATGTTAACAATGATAGTTGTGTCAGATGCAAACTGTGTACAAATACGTGACCTGAATGATTGTAAAACTGATGTTGTTGGCAACCATTGTTGGAAACATGAACTTGTGTTATAAACGCGCATGAGATCTAAATGCTTGTTATATGTTATGTGACAATGGTATTACATGTGACTTGTTGAATACATGAATCGGATACGTGTCTTCGAAACTGACTGTCTTTGGTAATCACGGTAGGGTATGGTTGATCACTGTGAAACAAAGTAATAAAACATGCCGAGCAAATCTAAGGTAAGTTCACTTCCCTCAAAACAAGCATGCGTCCGGTGGGGACAATCAAACAGATAAAACTTGTAAACGTATTTTCGTAAACCCATATCATTGTAGGGGATATGAGGCGGTTTTCAAATACCCACATCCTTGCAGGGGATGTGAGGCGGATTTCAGAAACGCATGTCCTTGCAGGGGATATGCAACGGTTTTCAGTAACGTTGATGTTGGATAATACACTCACTGTCTATCACTTAAGTCCCATCATACTACTGGGTTAGTTGCTTGTAGGGCAACGGGGTTATTAGTTGATAGCGCTATTAGGTTTGGCACCCTCACGACGTACCTGGAGAGGACGGGCGTGAACTAATAACTTTAAATCATGACCAATGTTTGATAGAGCATTGGAGAAGGGCAAAAAGGGCCGTCTGCGGTATCGAGTTATTATCAACATAACATGAATCAGTAATCGGTAACGAACGGTTTAACAAATCAGTGAACTCACCAGCGTTGTCTGATACATGTTTTGTAACACACCAAAATTGTGTAAGTCATAATATATAATTTTTATATTATGTTGATGCAATTAGAAAAGAAAATGGTAAATATAATTTTACCATATGAAAGTAAATAAGATACTAGTAAGTAAATGTGGGTTAGTAAGGTATTGTAAATAACCAAGTTAACTAAGTTAGAGGATGGATGAAAATAGTCATGTTATGAGAAATAAAGGGGTTAGTTATGTTAAAAATGAAAGAAAGTATGATTAAACAAGGAAAAATGCAGAATTTTCATAAGTAAGTATGTATGTGTCGTGGGTTTGAAAGGGGATTTAGGGTTCTCACCTAAATCCATCATCAACACAAGAATTCTGCATAAATTGAGGTGATTTGAGCTGGAAATCAAGTGCATGAGACATCATCTACACTTGTCTAAGTGTCCTTGAGGTAAGGTACGTCATGGATTCATGAAATTTTGATGAGAAAGGAAGTGGGTCTTGATTAATCCATGTGTATGTATGAAATTAGGATGGCAAAAGGCTATAATCATCATATGAGACTTGAATTATGCATGAAATTCGGATTAATTTGATGTTGTTATGTAAACCCACTTGTAGGTAATAATGTCATGGAAATGTTGATGAATTATGTGATATACTAGTTGTAGTTTGATATGTGAAGTTAATTGTTGAATGTTGATGTTATATAAATCTGATTTTGAAAGGAGATTAGGTGAAAATGATGAATCTGATGATCTTGATAAGAATTTGGTATGATTGTGCACAAGTTACTTGTACACTATGCTTGGAAAGTAGTACGCACACCAAGTGTTTGATGAAATGCCTAGTATAGGTTAGTATGTGTTATCACTTGTATGGAATGTTAATTAAATAGTAATGAAGGTGATCATGTATTAAAAGTATGAAAAGTGCTTAGTTATGATGTTGTGTGCAAAATGACATGCTACGTGTATTGAGTAACAAAGCTGATTAGGATTAAAATTTGTTGCGCAACAGTTTTGCAAAAATCATATAAAATCATAGGAAGGACCTGTGAGGTCGAGCCTTATATGCTCAGAAAGCTATTTAAACATACTACGTTTTGTGTTTGAACATGTTTGTTGAATTCGGATGTTAAATAGGCCAAAATAGTGCCCAAAGTCGGCAATACTATTTTGACAGCAAGCTGTTTGGAAGCATTTTAGCTTCTGTGCTGATTTTGTAAAAATCATATAAAATCGTAGGACCGTCCGATTGTTACGATCTTTATATGCTTAGAAAGGTCTCTGAATCTAGATCATTTCATATTTGAACATGAAGAACTGAATCGGATGATAAATGGGTTAAAAAAGGGTTGTGAACAGCTGCTGCGCAGAAAGTTGCTGCACATTTTTAGTATAAATATTCAGTAAAAATAGTTGTATTGTTATGCACACTTGTATGAAATGAATCATGAACTATTGATTTTAATAAATTATTAGTAAGTTATGTGATTGTTTAAGTGTCTAAAACACTTACCAACTAGTTTATGCATATAATTGCACCAACGGGTCGAAACGGGTTGTTGATAGAAAATAGTAGAATTGATGTGTAAAAACCAAGGTGTTAAGAAATGGTATGAAATGTATAACGTATGAAGCAAGTTGCCTAACTTAGAAAATGTTGTCATTCTAAGTATGGAGTTTTGAAAGAATAATGAACATGATGTAAATACATAATTATGCATGCTAGAAGCTCATGTATGACTTTTGTGATGATGGAATCATAAATTGTTAGATTGATTAGCATTGTAGTATTATGATACATGTTGGAACTCGTTAAGCGATTGACACGTTAATAAAAGTGTGATTAGTGATGCGTATGATAATGTATACTAACTATTGAATAGGTGTAATGGAATGAGATAATAGGAACGTGTCAAGGAGAGCTCAAGCATAGGAGGATAACGGGTCAAGATAAGGCAAGGTGACAAATACACTTATTGGAGTACTCAAGGTAAGTGATTTCCGGAATCACTTCTTATCTTATAAATAAGGTTTTGATATGTTGAACGTAGGAAATCATGAGAAGGAGTAAGTACTAAGGTATGTATTAATGTGGTAAGTGTAAGAAGTTATTTGTGCTTGGAATTACATGATAGAAGTGAACGGGTCAAGAATAAAGAAAGAAACATGGTGTAATGTGGTAGTTAGTTTGATCATGTGGTTATGCGTTAGAAAGATTTAGGAGTTTGTATATGATTATTTTACATATTGGAAGCATGAAAAATGGAGAAGAAGAAGTTCGGGTGTCTAACAGTTGTATACGAATGTAAAAATAGAGAACAAAGGTTAGCTGAACTGGGCTCTACCGTAGCTTACGGTAGCCACCGTAAGCTGCGGTAGGTATTGATGGTTATTTCTCCACCATAAGGCAGTATAAAGGCACTGTAGGCTTTTGTGTGCCACGGTAAGCTACGGTAGTCTACGGTGGAGGCCAGGTTCAGATGTAAAGTTTGTGTTTCTTCGTTTTCTTTGAATTTGGCAAGAACCCATTCCAAGTCCCGTTAAACTTCTATAATGTACCTTAACCCTATTAAATGGCTTGGTGAGTTACGGATGAATATAGAACTCATTTTAAGATTTCCGCAATGTACCCGAAAGTCATTTAAAAAGCTTTTATGAAGTGCGAGTAAGAATGGAATGTGTAAGCGAGTATGTGGAGGAATGAATTAAGTATGTGGGTATATATGTATAGAATTAATTTCATTCCGATAGCCGAGACTTATAAGTAATCATGAATAGAAGTGAGTATGCACGTAGGTTTGTATGTACGTGACCTATTTATATGGAAGTTTGTAATTAAGATACATTAGCAAATCATTTGGAATGATGTAAGTGGTATGTAAGAGCTTGTACGTTTGTATGTGTGTTCGTAATCATGTGTGGAAGTATGTGTCCATGAATATATGTATGTATGTACCTGTGCACGAAGTAGAATTTATTGTACACGAATGAATGGGACTTGTGTATATGTTTACATAGCTTCAATACTTTTGAGTATTAAGTTTCTAAACTGGTGTCTTGAGTATGAAATGAGAATGCAGGTATACTATTAATGTTCTTATGAAGGTTTAAGGAATTGGAATGCAAGATCGTACACGGAATGAGGATTCGAAAAGATTAGCATGAGATGAAGAAATACGGAGTGGCTATTTAATTACGTATGTTTAGTTTATGAACGACGTCACCAAATTTTAACGATACGTATGTATGTGGTGATTTCAGGTCGCACGCGCTTAACATCATTATGAAGTAAATGAGGATTGAAGATCGAGTCAAAGAGCGAGGATTGTACGGGAAGGGTAGTCACATAACTGGTGATTTTATATTACCTTTGATGCGATAATTAAGAATGAACGTTGTAAATCTTTTGAAGAAAGTGTTTGTTATTTTTAAACGAACCTTCAAGTAAGTCATATGAGTAATTATGAATGAAATTTTAAGTCTCTACTTTCCGTTGTGTCTGTATGGTTAAATCGTGATATGGGTGTTTCATGTTTTTCTGCATGCTTGCAGGCCTTTAGGTACATGATGTGGGAACTTGCTTTCTGTGATGCTGGAGTGGTCATGGGACAAGTTACAAGGAATCACAAGTCAAGTTGAATGACTTTATACATTTGAGTTACGAAATTGTTGACTATTGTATTATGCTTCCGCTGATTAATAAATAATGTTTTATAACGCTTTATTCTAATAAATGAAAGTTTAATTTGATTATTGTTATGAGTTCAATGTGATTGGTGGCTAGATCCTGGTACGTCACACGCCTCGCGGAAAATCCCGCTTGTGGTATTTTGGGGGTGTGAAACATTATACCCTTGAATCACCTTAAAACATCTAAAATAAACCTAAGGGACTAAAGATGTCAACAATTAAAACTTGAAAACTTGTCTGGAGGAGAGTCACGGGCCGCGACCCGCCCCAGCACAACCTTATGCGGGCCGCGAGCCAGTGTAATCCGAGAACAGATCAGCCAGTTCGCTGGTTGGTCGAAATTTGGTGATTTTGTTGCTTCCAAAGTGTGTTTCTTGCATTTAAAACCTCACCAACCCAACCCTAATCCATCCCCTATATAAACCAAGCCTCCTCCAAGCATTTTTCACTTTCTAAACACTTTCCATTCACTCTCAAACACTCAAAATCGCAGCTGAAATCAGGAGTTCGAGCAGATTTATCACATCTTACAAAAGTGAGCATAACTCACTCATTTCTTAACCTTTTCACTTGATTCTTTTTTCTACTTGCTTGGATTGACCTTAGGAACATTTCCATAGGTTTTCCATGGAAAACCAAGGTCTGGAATGTCACCAAAAAGGCTCCAAAGTTGACTGATCTTTCTGTTTTTTATTCAATCTTTGTTAAACTTGATTAAACTTGAGTTATCTCATCTCAAACCTATGTCCTTATGCTCATAACCACATCTATGGTTAGTTGGGCTTAAAAACAAGGTTGAGACATGTAAAATCAGAGGTGTAAACCTCACAAACTTTCTGTTTTGTTAAGGGTTTTTACCCACAAGTGATGTTCAAGCTTAAAGCTTGATGATTGTGTGATTTAGGATTAGCTTGGGCTATCCTACTTGAAAATCCACACATTGCTTGATGTTTTCTCATAGATTAGTTGTTCTTATTCCATTATTACTTGTAAGTTCATGACCCTTCTTGAATGTTCATAACATCAAGGGTAGTGGTGAACACCTAGAGGTACCTAAATGGAATACTTGTACTTCCTACCTCCTACATGACTTCTATGACACAAAAGAGGTTCCTAAATGGAGTATTCATCCTCCTACCTCATGCTTGAACTATTGGACTTATTGATATACATAATCTATATAATACTTATATATACTATCCAAATATTCGAACCTTTGATGATTAATTTGTGTTCATTCGTCAAAGTACTAGATTACATCATCTAAGACCTAATAACTTGTTATGATTCTAATGGGTATTCTACCCATGAAAACATTCTAACCCTTGAGGTTTCATAGTGTCAAACAAGTATTATGTGTTAAAGATGATTACTTTCTTATGTTTATGTTTATACATTTTTAAATTCCGAATCTTTACTCCACCGTTATACTCCAATACTCATACGCCTTGTTTCTTCGTGTAGAAGGACTCGGTGTTCCATCCTAATCAACCAACAACTGTCGCGGATTTATCAAGTGGAAACTTGCAAAACCGTGAGTACACTCAACCCTTTTACCTTTAAAAACACTTTGGGTTGTAACATGTTATTATACAAACTTCATATCCACACACTTAAAACATACTTTATGATCTCAATCTGTTATACATGCTACTTGTTTACTTAGGTTCATGCTAGATTTTACATGCTTTATGTCATTAACTTTGCTAAGCCCTTAACTTAACATATATAGCGCTATAGAAGTAGCACACCACCCGTCGTGGTCTTGTTAAGTCTTTATTCTAAAAGTAGTCTCGTTTCTTTTGTGGCGAGGGATGCTAAATACTAGTGGACACTTGGGTTTGACGTATTGTTATGCATGCTAGTTACCTTGTGTACAAATTGCCATGTGGATTTGAGAAAATGCTTTTATACTTATGCTATATTTTTTCAAACCTTGTGTACTCGCCTTTGCTTTTGCATTGAACTTTATTTTAAACATGTTCCAGGTTGAGGATGACGATGCCATGAAATGAAGTAGCAATGATGCCTAGATACACATTTAGACGTCTTAGGTTTAAATATGTTGTAACAATTGTGTTCATGTTGTTATGTATTTTCATTCAAATTGTTGTTATTTAATTATTATGTAATGTTGACAAATTTGAAGTTATGAAATGAAAATGGTTGATTTAATTATTGTCACAAATAGTGTTATGAACTCTCTTGCAATCTTGTTTTCGTCTCACTCTGATGTTTCCGCCATCGGTTGGGGTGTGACAGATTGGTATCAGAGCCATAACTACAGGGAGTTAGGTAGAATTGCCAGGTTCGACGTAGTCTATAGTAGGTACCATATTTTTTACCATTCTTGATTCATGCTTAAAATGTTATTCTTCCTACTTTGCTTCTTTCTCTTCTTTTTGGTCTTAATGCTTACATAATGTCTTTCCTTAGACATTTTATACAATACACTTGAAGACTTGAGGGCACTCTTTATATAAAAGAGACGAGTTTACCAAAATAGGCATGAAACCCACAATTTGGTGAACGACTCTCATTCCGCTTATTCTTTATTTTGCACGAAATTACACCATTAAGTTAGGAGTGAAATCCACATCTTAATGGTAAATTTCCAATTCAAACTCTAGTGGACCCTCGTCAAAGTGTCGAAATTAAATTTTGACCCAACGAGTACCAACCACATTAGGGTACGAAATCGTCAAGTTAGGAGTGAAACCCGCATCTTGTCGATTAAGTCCCATTCCTCGATTTTCAATCTCGCCAAAGTTTCGATTGTTTCAATCGATTAGAGATGTGTAGTAACTGGAAGGGTAAGATACCGTTAATCGCTTCTCGACGAGATTATCTTACCTGTAGGCCAAAGCACGTTTCTCTAATTTGAAAGGGCTTTCGATTCACTTTGGAATAGTCGAATTTTCTCTACCCGAAACAATCCTATATTTTATGAGCCTCTCTTTTATGTGATTCAATTTATATGTGAATTTATACTTGTTACCTCGTTCATTTCAAAAGCGTTACACAATTCGCACGTCTTGCGCAATAAAAAACAATAATAATTCTCGTGAGCGAACTAAATTTATACTCTTTTACGCATTCATACGTGATTATGTGTTGTAAATACTCGTTGAATTCAAGCTAATTATGTGAACCATACGTGATACATCATACTTACATGCTTATACTTGCAAACTTATTTGAAATTTATGACCAAGTCTCATCCTTTTTCCCTTCTCTTTCGATTCTTAGATGTCGTCCAACACCGCGCCAAAGAAGACCAAGTCAAAGAAAGGTTCAACCTCCAACGCCAACTCTGAATCCATGTCGAAAAAGGATTGTATGAAATTCATGGCCAAGCAGATGGCTAAGGTCATACCAGACATTGTCAGTGGAATTCAGACCAACACTGACTCTCCACATAGTTCTGTTGATTCAAAAGTGGAAACCCCCCAAACCGACGTTCCAATTCAAGCAATTCATGGCTTGTAAACCCTTGGAGTTTACTGGCAAAGATGGCGCTACCACCATGATGAATTGGTTCAACGCGATTGAACTCACATTCCTGTAAAGTGGGTGTCCTGATGACCTACGAACCTTGAATGCAACTAGAGTTTTCCGTTCGAGGGAACTTGAATGGTGGACCACCGAACGCAATAAAAGGGGAATGATGTTGCGCACGCCTTACCTTGGAACGAGCTTAAGCAACTTATGAAGGACCAATTTTGTCCTCCCCATGAGCTCCAAAAGTTGGAGAACGAGTTTTGGAACCGAACACAAAAGGGGAGCGACATCGATGGTCTTATTACCCGTTTTAAGTAACTTAGTGTCCTCTGCCCTAGACAGGTTGACACCGTCCCCAAGTCTGTAGCCAAATTCATCCGTTGTCTTTCACCCTTCTTGATGAACCATGTTGCCCCCGCTTGCCCCAAAACCACTGAAGATGTTTTTCGTATCGCTACTGAGCTTAACAACAACTGCGTTCTTCATGGGACTTATGACAAGGTTTCAACTAAGAGTGCGCACCAAGCCACAACCAATACCACCATTGTTGAGCCTTCATCGTCTCAACCACCCAATAAAAACCGAGGCAAGAAGCGAAAGGCTTCAAGCCAAAACTGTGCGGTCGTCACTCCCACCAAACCCTCAGCATTTACAATCAGTAGATGCCGTTATCCCTACAACTCTCGAACCTCAAAGAAGAAACTACACTAGGACATGGCCCAAGTGTAACCGATGCTCTTACTATCACCCTACTGGCACCCCATGTCACAAATGCGCAACCTGTAACAGGCTTGGGCATTTTCCGATCGCTGTCGTTTTAACCAAAAGCCTGTTCAAGATCAAGCCATTGTTGCCAACCATGCTCCTAACCAGGTTCAACCCCAAGTTGCTCCTGTGCGAGCATGTTTCAAGTGTGGCGACCTAAATCATCTCTCCAACGTGTGTCCTCAGCGTAATCAACCACAACAACAGCAGCAGCAATAACCACAGCAACAGGCTCAACAACCCGCTAGAGGCCGAGCTTTTATCCTTACCACCGCTCAAGTGCAAAATGCAAATGAGGACATCACTGGCACGCTTCTTGTAAACCATGTTTATGCTTCGTGTTTATTTGATACTGGCGCCGTTAAAATTTTGTGTCGTTAGAATTCGAACCTTTTCTTAAGTGTAAACGCTCTAAGTTGTCAAAATCTTTCGCTGTCGAAGTCGCTGATGGTAAATCCGTCGCTGTCGATTCCGTCCTTACCAAGTGTTCCTTGATTCTCAACGATCATACATTCTCAATCAATCTTATACCTATGAAAATGGGTAGCTTTGACATCATAGTAGGCATGGACTGGCTTAGGCGAGTTCGTGCTGAAGTCGTTTGTTCTGAAAAGTTTATACGTCTTCCTCTTCCAAACGGTGATTCTCTACACGTGTATGGTGAGAAACCTTCTCAAGGTCTTAATCTTATGTCGTGTATTCAACCGAACAAGTACTTACGCAAGGGTACCTTCGCCTTTCTCGCCCATATTGTGGAAAAGAAGGACAAAGGCCCAAGCATAAGCGATGTTCCTGTCGTACGTGATTTCCCTTATGTGTATCCCAACGATCTTCCTTTTCTACCTCCTGCTCGTTTTGTCGACTTTCGTATCGATTTAGTGCCTGGCGCTACGCCTCTCGCTAAGTCTCCTTACCACTTAGCACCCTCTGAGATGCAAGAGCTTTCGAGCCAACTTCAAGAGCTTCTTGATAAAGGCTTTATACGCCCTAGTACATCTCCTTGGGGCGCTCCCGTTCTGTTCGTCAAAAAGAAAGATGGGTCATTCCGCATGTGCATTGACTATCGTGAGCTCAACAAGCTTACTGTAAAAAACTGATACCCTCTTCCTCGCATTGACGATCTTTTCGATCAATTGCAAGGCGCGACCTGCTTCTCAAAGATCGATCTTCGTTCTCGGTATCATCAACTTCGAGTCCTCGAAGAAGATATACCTAAGACCGCCTTTCGAACGCGTTATGGTCATTACGAGTTCGTGTTCATGCCCTTTGGTTTAACCAACACACCTGCTATTTTCATGGATTTGATGAACCGCGTGTGCAAAGCGTACTTGGACCGTTTCGTGATCATCTTCATCGACGCTATTCTTATCTACTTCAAGACTCAAGGAGAGCATGAGCGGCACTTGCGTCTTATCCTTCAACTTCTTCGTACTGAACGTCTCTACACCAAATTCTCTAAGTGCGAATTTGGTTATGTAACACCTCGCAAAATCTTGTCCAATATAGTAATGACACGTGTCATAAACACTAAACATGTAATAAGTTGACTTTGAAGGACTAAAGTCGACAAACAGTGAAAAGATGTGTGTGGAAGGACTAAAAGTGTCAATATGTGAAAACTATGCCTTTAAATAACCTTATACGTTATTTGTATTCTTAAACGATTGAATTATTGGGCGTGAGAAGCCATTTGTGAAAAACAAGTGAAACTTATAAGACGAAGGGCTTAAATGTGTCAACATGTTAGATTCTTACCTCTGAGTAACCTTTTAACGATCCCGGAGCTTCCTAATGTTCAATTATATTTCCAAGAATTCTAGATGATAATTACATAAAATATCGGCATCATTATTCATAAAGTTGTGCACGATTTCAAGAAAAAAGGATTAAAAACGTCAACAGGAGAAACTAGTACCTTTCGGGTGATCTCGTAACATTTCGGAAGCCTAACAATGTTTGTATAAGTCCCAAGATACTTAAAAATCAAGTTTGGGGGTCAAAAGTGCAATAAATGATAGTTATTTGGAGTAATAAAGGACCAGGGATTGAAACTGTCATAATGGAAACTTGTTTAACCGGAATAGAGAGTGTCGCGAGGCGCGTAAGAACCCCCTTGTTGTCTTCGCGGCCTGCGAGAGAATGCCAGTAAGCAAAAAATGGACAGCTGCATGTTGCAGGTCTGTCCACCGCCTTTGCATGGCTTCTAATCGAAACCAGGGACTGTTTGATGGTTTTTACTACCACCATAACACTTGTAATCATCTGGGAACCCTCCATAGCAGCTGGATTGATCTCAAGGACCCTCAATTCAATATAAATAGGTGCCTTTGTTGCACCTTTGAACTTGCTCACTTCAATTTTTCACTTCTATCTCCTCTTGCTTGCATTCTCTGGGATTCCTGGTCAAGTAGGAAGCCCTCCTCAGTTCAAACTTCGTGCTAGGACCTTGTGTAAGTGTTCTTAGCTTCAGTTGTTCGGTTTTTACATATTTAAAGACTGAAAGTCAAAGTCGTCGTAATAACGCTTTGACTTTAAGTTTAAACTTTATCGGTCCAGCCATTGTTCGAGGCGAATATGGCTACGTGATCGTAATTAGGTGTGTGTTAATCCCTCAAAAGGGCACAACCTAATTACCACGTTTACTTAGTTTATTGTCGGGTCAAAGTAACTAGTCAAAAAGTCAAACTAAACAGATTTTCAAATAATAATTAAATCTGATAATATAAAAGTTCTGAACCATATTTAGTCACTTAAATAACTTGGTAAATATTATTAGAACATGTCTAAGCATGTTCAACCCGACAATTATGAATTTAGGCTCGGTTCGCAACCGAAAGTCGCAAAAGTTGACTTTTGCCTTGACTTTCAGTTCTGACCCGAATTAGCTTAGTTTCTTTATGCCTTAAGGTTCCTTTGTAACCATATTATATAGTAGTATAGCCCTCTAAGGTTATATTACATGGTCCCTTGGTAATCTGAGTTTATTTACTTGTTTCCATTATTGTGCTTAACTTTGACCATAATGCCCCTATGGTCTAAAAAACGAGATTTTTGAATATGTAAGCATGCAAATAACTTTGTTACTGATATATAGACATGTCTAAGTTAATTTGACATTATTTTCTGGTCTCAAAACGATGTTATGCAAGATATCGTAAAATTGAACTTTTTATTAATTAAATTACGCTTTTGTGCATAAATCATGTTTAAACCTAAATTTTGGCACTAAATTCATTACCTACTGTTATGATATTATTTTTAGGTATTTTTGGAATGTTGGATCAGATTATA
>JARYGA010016681.1:0-64416 GCA_030545235.1 Helianthus tuberosus | reverse complement strand
AAAAGTTTGAGATTTTGAATGGAGAAGTAGGCCCATATACATGTTTTTTGGTTAGTTATATCTAGTGGTTGATGGTTTGGTTATAGTTGTCAAATTATGATGTAATATGTTGATTGGATGGTATTAATGGTGTTGATATACATGTAATAAAGTGAAAATATTAGTAATGGTATTGTATTATAGATGGTAGAAGGTAATGGTAGTGTATTATGGATGGTATGATAGATGAAAGGGAAAGTGTATTCAAAGTAGTGTACCAAAACACCTTATTTCATGTTGATACATATAGATGCACATGTGCATTTCTAATATTTGTAATGTAAAAAGTAGTGTATTACATATGGTAGTGTAAATGAAAGTGCAATTGTATAATATTTGTAATGAATTACGGAATTTGTCAAAGAAATGACAAAAATGCACATGTGCATGTTTGTGTATTATGGATGGAATGATAGATGAAAAATAAAGTTGTGTACCTACACACCATATTTCATGTTGATACATATAGATGCACATGTGCATTTTTAATAGGCAAATTGGATTTAAATAATCCTAACTCACTGTTATTGGCCAATAATAATCCCAACTCATTTAATCACCAATAATAATCCGAACTATTCACTTTTGTTTGTAAAATACTCCCAGTTAAAAAAACACTAACTAGGTTAAAAATTTGCTGATGTGGCATCTGATGTGGCCCTTTTAGCTGATGTGTCATATGACGTGCCAGTTGATGTGGCATTTTTGATGATGTGGCAGCTGATGTGGCAGTCTACGTGGCATTTTTGATGACGTGGCAACTGATGTGGCAGTCTACGTGGCATTTTTCGATTACATGGCAACTGATGTGGCAGGTGACGTGGCAAGCCACATCAACAAATTTTTAACCTAGTTAGTGTTTTTTTAACTGGGAGTATTTTACAAACAAAAGTGAATTGGGATTATTATTGGCCAATAACAGGGAGTTGGGATTATTTAAATCCAATTTGCCTTTTTAATATTGTTTACGTAAAAAGTAGTGTATTACACGTGTTAGTGTAAATGAAAGTGCAATTGTCTAATATTTGTAATGAAATACAGAATTTGTCAAAGAAATGATACACATGCACATAGAGGTGCACAAACCGGTTAATTTTAATAACCGGACCGGTTAACCGGTTATACCGGTTAATTTGACTTTTTGACTTTAACCGGTTAATGCTTTAACCGGTTATTACTTTAACCGGTTATTTTATTAACTGGTCCGGTTAATTACTTTAACCGGTCCGGTTAATTAACCGGTTATTTTCGGTTAAAAACCGGTTTTTTTTGCCTTTTTTTTGAATTTTTCGGTTATTTTTTCGGTTAACCGGTCTATCGGTTAAAAAACCGGTTTAAAAAAACCGGTTAATAACCGGTTATTATACTAAAAACTTGTAACCGGTTACTAACCTACGGTTAAAAATAACCACTAACCGGTTATTCCTAAATCGGTTATTAACCGGTTACGGTTTCGGTTAATAACCGGTTACGGTTAATTAACCGGTTATTTTGAACACCTCTACATGCACATGTGCATGGATAACTGTTACTCGAAATTATTTTTTTTTGAAAAAAATTATTTTTTTTTGAAAAAAATTATTTTTTTTTATAAAAAAAAATATAGTGATTTTCCAAAAAAAAATTGCAAAAAAAATAAATAAAAATTGGGTGTTTTTTAGATTTTTTTAGGTATTACTGTTTGTGATCACACCGGTTCTCGCGGTTCTCGCAATAAAGGGTGGTTCCTATATATATATATAGGGTTCATTTGAGAACCACCCTTATTGCGAGAACCAATGTGAACACAAAAAAATACCTAAAAATCCAAAAACCACACAAAAAATTTTTTTAAAGATTTTTCTAATAAAAATCGCTATATTTCGTTAAAAAAAACTTTTTTTTCGAGTAACAGTTATGGATGCACATGTGCATATGTATTATTTCTTGGACAAATTCCGTAATATATTACCAGTAGTAGAAAACATTTACATTACAATCCGCAATACACTACTTTTTACATTACCAATATTAAAAATGCACATGTGCATCATTATGTATAACCATGATATAACGTGTTTTGGTACAAAAAGTTTATGATTTTAAATGATGAAGTATGCTCATAAACATGTGTTTTGGTTAGTTCTATCTAGTGGTTGATGGTTGATTATATTTGTCACTTTATGATGTAATATGTTGTTTGGATGGTATCAAGGGTGTTGATGTACATGTAATAAAGTGAAATATTGGTAATGGTATTGTATTATGGATGGTAGGAGGCAATTGTATTGTATTACGGATGGTAGGAGGTAATGGTAGTGTATTATGGATGGTATGCTAGATGAAAGGGAAAGTGTATTCAAAGTGGTGTACCAAAACACGTTATAACATGTTCATACATACAGATGCACATGTGCATTTCTAGTGTTGTTAATGTTATAACAAGTTCATACATATAGATGTACATGTGCATTTCTAATATTGTTAATGTAAAAAGTAGTGTATTATGAATGGTAGTGTAAATGAAAGTGCAATTGTCTGATATTAGTAATGTATTACGAAATTTGCCAAATAAATTATACATATGCACATGTGCATGGATAATTGTTACTCGAATTTTTTTTTTTTGGTTTTTTTATGGTGACAAAATATAGCGATTTTTTATAAAAAATAGTAAAAAAAAAAATTTGAGTTTTTTTTTTTATTTTTTTAGGTATTTTTTGGTTGTGTTCACACTTGGTTCTCGTGGTTCTTGCAATAAAGGGTGGTTCCTAACGGATCCTTCTCATATATATATATATATATATATATATATATATATATATATATATATATAGGGGAAGGTTCATTTGAGAAGCAAATTTTATTGAGAAGAAAAAGAATAAAAGGGTATAATTGTAAAACACTAAATTGTTTTTTTTTCTCATCTCATTTATTATTATGTTTGACTAATTAATTAGTCATTAAGACTATAATCCTCCACACTAAATATTTTTGCCTACACACATCAAAAGTTGTCCTACACATTTCGAAATTTATCCTACACATATTGAAATTTATCATACACAACTCGTAATTTATCCTACACGCCTCGTATTTATCCTACACTTTAAATGAATTTTTATTTTTATTTTTTGTGAAAAATATATATCTTAAAAATAAGTTACAAATTTAATATAGTTAGTTATTAAAGATGAAACTACCAATTAATGATGTATGTAAGTTTACTAATATACCCTTATAGTTACATTAAGTACAAATATTAAATGAAGTCTAATGAAACATTCCTATTGGTTGAAAATTCTTCTTTTTTCTTCTTACAAAGAATTTCTTCTCATTTGAACCCTCCACTATATATATATATATATATTAAGAACTTTGCGACTTGAACGATTTTATTGGCGACCCTCGTTATGTTATATCCGTTATCACACCCGTTTATAAGCAATATATCTACGATTTGTGTGTCGTAATATATATACATAAACGTGAACACATTATCAATATCGTAATATGCGTAAGCTTGTCAACTTATACACTTTATCATTTTTAAAGCATTTATACATGAAATAACTTATTAAGTTAGCCTATGTATCATTTTCATGCTCGACAAATAAGTTACACATTTAACGCGACTTTACCGATATTGCCGCTTTAAACACACAAGTGTACATGCATAGTCTAAATCCGCGTTATCATGTCAACACTTAACATATCATCATACACATATTATAAATCACATAACGCATTGTAACACATAAGGTTCACCCATGAACAACCCATTCTAGTGTACATTGAAAAACGCGTATTTTAGTGATTCGGTAACGTTTTTGGGCGTCGAAAGTAACGTATGACTAACCAAACACCAAAGATACTTAATATAATTTAAAATACTTATATTTATATAAAAAATTTCAGTTTACTTACTGATCTAAAACAGTTTTATAAAAATCATCCGAAAAGTCGATTTTTAACCGTTTTACCGTATAGTTTTACATCAAACGTTACTATAACCATCCCAAATCGTAACGACTTGATATTTTAACATAATTCATGTTATTTACTGAGTAAAATGGTGCTCATACTCATGACAACTCAGATTTCATGGAAACCACATAAATCATACAAGTTTCATCCATTTTACCACTTTTCAAGCTTCATGTATCACATGCAAGCTATCTAACCTATGACAAAGTTTCCTATCATTATAACACTTCAAATAATAATATTTTAGTGTTCATAATCATATTTAAACAACATTTGTTATATCATAATATTTTCATCATTTCTTGATCACAAAATCCTCATGCATGCTCATGTACAAGCTTCTAATGCATATCATCATATTATCATCACTTCACATGAACTTAAATACATCTATACTCATCTTAAATTCATGTTCATATATTCCAAAACATCTTCATCACATCATCATCATGTTAGCATAAATGCAAGATTCACTTAATTTATGAACATATGACAAAAATCCCACATGCATGTGTATATACATATACATATACATATACGACACACACACATGTGTGCATACAAGCATCCAAAATTTCACTTTTCATAACATTCTTTAAACATAGAACTTTCTATAAAATCATTCCTTGATCATGCATGCATCAAGTTTCACATAAATCACATCATCAAAATCAAATAACATAAAAACTCAATCTCTCATCCATACACTTCAATATTTTCGGCCATGTTAATACACACACAAGTTCCATCTTAAATTTTGTATAAAAACCCATTGTTTTAGATTTCAAGTTGTGAAATATTCCAAGATTTAAGAGAAACTTCCAACATCAAGAACAACACCAAGAATCAAGAGTATGTTTAAAAAAAATAATTTGTATACCTTCAAGATTCAAGTGGGTTTTTGACAAGATTTTTGATGTTTGGAGCTTGCTTCTTCTTGGAATTGCCTTGGAATCTTCACCCGAACTTGAAAATAACTTGGTTCTTACAAGAATACTTGAAATTTTTGAAACTGGAGGTGTGGGGGTTGTGTTCGGCCGAGATTAGAGGTAGGAGAAGATGAAAATGGTTTTTGATATTTGAAAGAAGATGTTGGAGTTTTTAGGAGGACTTAATCATTATCTCAACTTCCTATAACCAACACATGTCACAAGGAAGAGAGGGGTGGCCCTAGGAGCCGCCACATAGCCTTCTTTCTCTCATATATACACGGTTACACACACACACACATATATATATATATATACATATGTATATATATATATCATAGGCTTTAAACTGTTATTTTACTGATTACCGGGTATTTTAACTAGCATTTTAATCCTGTTTTAAGGCGTTTTAAATTATTTTTATCACTCTATAAAAATAAACTCGCCATATTATTACTGAAATAATTATCAGTTGCCTCGACTGGCTGCGTTGACGGTATTTTGTCAGATAGACGCGGTATCGCACGGTACATGCTTAAACTCGAAAAATAGAGTTTCTTAGAATTTTAATTTATTTTTCCTCCTGAACATGATTAAAAATACCATTTTAATCATAACGGAATATTTTTAGGATTTTAACATTAATCGGACGGTCACCGACGTTCGTTTCGCATTTTGTTCGTTACGTTATAAGCGTTTATCTTATTATTGCCAACATAATTTTTAACCATGTTTGGATTTACCAACACATCAAATACCACATATAAACACCAATATCAATAAAATATAGCCTTTTATTTATTCATGAGACGTGTTACACTTGTACGGTACAGCTCAAATAGCCAGGTGTCACATTACCCTCCTCAGACCCTACCTTAGCTTTGTTATTGGTGAGATATACTGAGTATGATGAAGATGATCTTATAAAAATTTCAAAATCAAATAATTTGCTAACATTTTTAGTTATTTTACGAGTTGGTGAATCGTGTCTTTGTTTAGTTTAGTAAATGTACGGACATAAAGAACTTATTTTTCATTTAATTAAAAGAATAAACATGAACATATATTTTGTTTGTTATTCTTATTTTTCATTTAATTAAAAGAATAAACATGAACATATATTTTGTTTGTTATTCAACTAGCTTAAAAGCCCGTATTGAATAAAAAAAGTGCAAATCATAAATTTGTATGTAATATTTATCAATAAAGTGACTAATTAGTCCAGCGACGTTTGGGAGAATTCATTTACCTTGTTTGAGTTTGAAAAAATGTGTTCTTTCATAATGTATTATTATTACTTTTTAAAATCAAATTAGTATTGTGGTCACCAAACCTAATGTTAATATGCTAACTTCTAAGCCATAAAAATTGATTTGTAAATACACCTATATAGAAATTGGTATGTCGTATGGGTATACTATTTAAAAAAGTTAACATATATGTGTGTGTGTATATATATATATTGGATTTTTTTTAATAAAAAAACAAATGCTCCTCGAAATCACGGACCATGTGGGGTGATCCTCCCCGCACACCACAAAAGTCTCTCACGCTTATTACATAAGAGAGTAAAATAAAATGAAAAGTTACATTTTCAATTATCCAAATATAATCTTTCAAGTTTTCACCTCTCTCTTAAATCATTATAATCCAATTAATTATTTACAGGACACTAAAAAATAAAGATAATGATGATAAGATTATAAGTGTTGTTTTAATAAAGTGCAAGTTATTGCTTTTAAGTATTTTCATGTATTAGTAAAATTAAAAAGTCTAGTAATAATTATTTTGTGTTGTGAAACTAGCTAATAGCAAAAGAATATGAAAGAATAACAAAGATAAAGAGATTAATATTATTGATTGAGGTATGTATTTGACAAAGGAATACAATGAACATATATAGGAGATGAAGTCTTGGAGAAGAGCCAATCTATTTAAGGATTTGATAACTACATAATAAAATATATTTATAACACTCCCCCTTGGTTATTAATTTCATACGCTTTGAGATGCTGCCTCGTTAAAAACCTTGCCAGGAAAACCCAGTGGGACAAAACCTTAGCTAAGGGAAAAAGAGTGTTGTGCGTAATTTCTTCTCCTAATACTTTTGGATTATGTATGTTGCCTCATTAAAAACCTTACTAAGAAAACCCAATGGGACAAAACTTAGTCAAGGGAAAAAGAGTACAACTTGTATGATACTCCCCCTCATTTGGATATGTAGCCTTTTAGTGACGTGACTCGATCTTCCTTGAAAGTTGCTCAAAGCTTTTGTATCAAATGAAATGTCGCTTGATCCCTTGAAGTACAATCCTTTATGTTGAGCAAGGTTGTATGATTTTCATATGAGCCTTCTAGTTCATCTTCTTGTAAACAAATATCATAAGATCCGCAATTGTGTTTTGTTACATTCCCTGAACTTATAAAAAACTAACCAAACTTGTTTTGATGGGTTAATAAAATATAAACCCATATCTTTCTTACCTTCAGGGTATAGAAAATATATGTTTTACCCATTACATTGTCTCCTCACTATAGACTATAGACGAGTCATATCTTGTCTACGAATTCAATGATATATACAGTCGTCTATAACTAGCAAGATATATAAATACAATTTGTATTTAATTAGTGTATATTGGACCAATGATCTTTGCTTCTTTGATATAAGAATCATTGTCAATATCTACAATTGTCAATATCTACTAACTGGACAACATTATATGTACTTACAACATAAGCTTTACCCGTACGAAAATGTCTAACATCTTCTAGATGTATTATAATTGATGGATAATTATACAAATGCTTGTTCTACATATCAAGCAATAAAGTTGCATTACCATCTTTAATTTGCAAATCTTTGCTTTAATAATTGAGCTCATTTTTTTATCTTTTCAGAAGATTTAATGATATCATCAACATATGTTATAATACTAATAAACCTCACATTGTTCTTTTAATGAAAAAACAGATAGACTAATTACAACATATGTATTTCTCTCCTTTATGAGCTCATCAGTAAGTTAGTAAGTCAATTATATCACATCTGAATCGACTATTTTAGTATATACTATATATATACATTCTTGAGGTTTTGAAATCAATGCTTGAGGCATTTACAATCATTCACATACTTCTTTCCACTTTGGAAAACAATGTATCTGCATACACTCTTTAGGAGTTCTATTACATAAGCCTCTTCATTGATTTCTATATCATACGCAAAAAAATGTCATGAACACTTGCTTTTAGTTCCAAAATCCATATTGTACCATGCGTGTACACTATTTATTGAGATATCAAAATCACAGAGTACAAGTTATCTATATGTTTATTGGTGCACAAGAATTACATCGTTAAGATATTTTAATTGACCTTCTAAGCACTTAATTGCTTTAAGAAACCCATCAGGAGTTCCAACTATATCAAACATGTAAAATAATCATAATGTATTCAAATCTGAATATGTATACAATGATCATATTGTTCTCGAAAACTTACTTTACATGAATTTCATGTAAACTTTCAGTATCAAGTGATACATAAAATTCATAAGACGCATATCAATTCTCTCTTTATAATACCAAACTAATAAAATATTGGAAAGTCATTGCATCCACCACTGCAGAATACGTCTTCTCATAATCAATCATAGGTCTTTGCGAAAATTCTTGTGCCACCATTTTTTCCTTATATCACTCAATTTGATTTTCACATAATTCGCATAAAAGACCCGTTTATATCCAACATATTTTACAACTTCAGTTGTATGGACTATTGGTCCAGAGACTTTCCATGTCATTAGAGAATTCAACTTTTCCTTATTTGCATCTTTCCATTTTGGCCAATCATTTCTATGTTTACGTTCATAGGCAGATCTCAAATCTTGATCCTCATCATTTAATCATTTCAAGCGCTACGTTATATTTAAAAGTATAACAACGTCGGTTTTTATTTCGATTCCATGCATACTTAGACATGATACAACTTATCGAGATCTCTTTATTTTCAGGTACCTGAGGTTCTTCTTGAACTATCATGTCTACTATCTCTTCAGGAGATTTTATTACTATAACCTCGATTTGACCATCTTAATTACTTGCTCCAATTTTCGAGGAATTTTATTATTGGAATTAACTAGTCTACCAGAATTTAGGCGTACAATAGACTCATTACAAAATATGTGGCTGTCCTCTTGGGACACAAATATAACTGGAGCATAAGTAGTTGATTATCTGACTTACTTAATCACTCTACTTAAGTCAGTGAACTTGTCTGGTAATTTGTTCTTTTACATTGGTAAATGAATTATACTTTAAATTTCTAGTTCATAGTTTATAGTCTGAGGATCAAGATGATACGATAATTCATTTCACTTTCCAACTGCTTGTTATCTCTCCCTAATGTTAGGAACATTCATTCACTAAAGTGAAAAACAATGAGCCATAGACAAATTTCTCACTAATGGCTTTAAGTATTCAATCATAGACGATTATTTATACCCAACATATTCTCAAAAATTTTAAAAGTCCCATCTTTGTGCAGTGTGGTGGATGAGTTTCAATATATGTCACACAACCAAAAACTTTGATGAGACGTCTTTGGTTCCTGACCAAAAACCAACTGTATGGGAGAGAACTATAACATATTGGCTTGGTGTGAATTAATGGTACTATATGTAAAATTACATGTACCTAAATGAACTTTTGTTCCTCTCATGGTCATTGGCTTTGTAATCAATAATAGACGTTTAGTGATCATCTCAACAATAACACTTATTCCAATGATCGTTAATAACTTGGAAATCAAATTCATTATTACCAAATAAATATACTAATCTGGATTAATATGCTTGCTATCACATTAGCTAAGCCACAATCACACAAGCTTCAGGTTATGGATTTATTACTATTTAGACGATGCATCGATTTAAAACACTAAATGATATCATGTTGGGATATACATATCCTTTACTTACTTCTAGAATATTTAGGGATTTCCGCCCTACTTTGATTGGTAAATAATCAATTTCCCTTGAGAGCCAACATGACATGTTTAATTGTCAGGAAGAATCTTCTGATTCTTCATTAAGTTTCACATCATCATTGACTCTATGTAGTCTAACCGGTCATGCCAACTAATTAAATAATTATGATCCATAAACTTATGGTTTATGATTGCATATGTATTGCTTGCACGTATGCTAATACAAGAGGCATAACACAAGATAATTATTTATATCGTAAGAAACTATCAAGTTATATCACCATCATTATTTCCACATATCATTCTCATATTATTACTCCATATTTCCCACTTATGGTGGTCAATCTTATTATTAACATAATCACCGTTGCATTTTGATGGTCGATCTCATTATTAATATGATCATCATTAAATTCCTTAGTTTGCCACTTTTGGTGGTTGATCTCATTATTAACTTGGTTATCGTTATAATTTCTAATGGTCGATCTCATTATTACAATGACCATCATTACAATTTTCTCATTTTCAACGATCGTTATATTTACATTTGCTTTGTAAAACCAACCAAGTTTCATGGTTTTTCATTAGTTCCTCGGATATACAGATATAAAGGCACTCTAAACCTCTCATGCCCTTTTTAATGATATTGCTACTTCATGAGCATATCTGAGGGAGGACATATAAAAATCGTTTTACCCGATCTTTCCTTGTAAATAATGTTCTATTTGCATAACACTAATTGGAAAGTAATTAAATGTCTGACTTATAAGATTTATCGGTCTAATATCTTAGGACCTTTTATATCTTGATTGTTGATAATGAGATTCAGGGAGTGTGGCAATTTGGATGTCATATCTAAGCATATTAATATTCTTTTATGATAGTGATAAGAAACCACAATTTGGTTTAGTTGTTCTATTCAATACTATCTATATAAATATATAAATAGTATAACAATTCGAACATAAGGTATACCATAAAGGCACATTATACAATACAAGACATATATCATGTCACCATATAAAACGAGTTAGAATAAAACTTTATAAAAATGTTTTTCCTTCTATTTACCCTTTAGAACAACAATATTCAATAGTAGATGCAAGTTTTAAATAAAATAAACAGATAAAAACTTTAAAATTAGAAAAACAAATGCACAATCCCATAGCCATATAACATACCCGATTTTAATTGGTTTCTCTAGAGGATTCTATTAGGTTTAACACTTAATTTAAAGTAATAAGTTGTGCTCGTAAGGATTACAAGCGCCGGCCAAATATCAGGTACTAGTTCTTATAAGTTATAACTAGGGCTGTTCACGAGCCGAATCGAACCGATCAGACCTTTGCTCATGCTCGGTTCGTTTACAAACCGAACCGAATCGAACCGAGCATTTTTTCAACCGAGCCAAAGTTGAACGAGCGCCTTTCGATCCGAGTATTTTTCGAACGAGCGTCGAGCGACTATCGAGCGTCGCATAACAAATAGAAAAGTGATGATGGGGTTGTTAGTATTTTGAGTAAAGTGCAGTTTTCGTACCTAAGGTTTCGTCCAATTAGAACACAGATATAAATTTACTAAGTAACAAGGAATAAAAAGAAACCGGTTCTACCGAGATCATCCAAGCGGAAAGATGAATCGTCGACCGATTGAAGTATTACTTGCATCAGGAAATACTACACACAAATAAAGAATCATGTTTAGCAAGTGACAAGAAACATTACTTGCATTAGTTTCTCTTCCAATTGCTTTCTTTTTTCATATGGTACATTTGCATCAAAGTACCTAACCTCTTCATCATAACTGTAACAAAAAAAAATGGCAACCAAGATCTGAGTGTTGTATTTAAAAAATTAGTAGAACTAGAAATGCAACCCGCCGCGATGCGTATAAGTTAGTGAGGAAGCGTATAAGTTAGTGAGGGTGGTACATGCTTCACTACACACCCACACCATTGATAACGTTTGGTCTCTGGTCACTTCTAGCCTTTGCATTGAGGTCTAGGTCAGTATGACTTTTGTTAAAAAAAAATTCAACAGGTTGCACACTACTAAATAAAAAGTATGTAAACCAACTTGTGGGATTAGCTGTCAAATATTTTTCTTATACTATAATAGTCAAGTAAAAAAAATGCATTTACAAACACACCCTTGCAGCACAGAATTCATGTTGAAGCATTTAGCAAAAGACAAAAGCAAAACAAATTCAAGAAAGGCTAGTGTTGAAGAATTTATATCAAAGTTTAAAACTCTCTATTAACTGCAACAAACAAATGACAAAAGCATAAGGAATATGTGTTGAAAAATATCTTCTCACCCATGAGTTTTCAAGTTATCTGAACCTCTTTTGAAGTCAGCCAACAAATCGACACCTTTGCTGCAACGTCTGTAAAATTCCAGTTTAATAACAGTCGGTTCACCGGCGCCCCCATCAGACTTGAACAAAGAGGGGAAATATTATTTTTTAAAACATTAAAAAAATATAAAAATTCACATAAAAAGTAACAACATCGCAAGGCACTTAAGAATCCATGAAAATAAAGGTCTTGTGACACAAATCTAGAACCTGCAAACACATAAAACACAAATCAACAACAATAATAATAATAATATCAAATAAACACATATAAAAACAACATATATAATTTATTAATAAACCTTATCTTTCATCAAGAGATAAGTGTACAAATAACAGAGAGTACCCTTCATCAAAAGATAAAATGGAGATATTTCTTAAAAACCCATGACCCATAAACCTATATGATAAAATATTAGAAGAAAAAACAATACATAACTTACTTGAGGTTTGCAAGAGCGGCAGACGAAGATGGTTATGGTCAACAGAGATTCAACCTCCGATGGCTTTACCATCGTCGGAACCTTAAGCAGATGAAGCAGAGCGGAGATGTGGAGATAATTTGTTTGTTCTTCATCGCACGTTCTTAGTCATCAAAGGAGAAAGGGAATTAGGGCAAAAGAGAGCCTAAAGGGTTTTTGAATTTTGATGGTTCAAGATTATCTTTCAAGTGTTGATGGGGATTGGAATAGACGGTGTGGATCATAATCCCTGTGCTGCATTTCTATTGGTTGTGTTTTTGAAGCTTTATGAGTTGTAGCTTTGATGTGTTGTACCTTTTGCATTACATTATATATAGTAATAGATATATATATATATATATATATATTAAAAATAATCCGAGCCAACCGAGTCGAACCGAACTGAGCAGACCTTTGCTCATGCTCGGTTCGTTTCAAACCGAACCGATTCGAACCGAGTGTCTTTTTCAATCGAGCTGAATCGAACGAGCAAATTCCGAACATTTTTCGATCGAGCATCGAACGAGTTTCGAGCGTCGAGCAATTTGAACAGCCCTGGTTATAACCAACATTCACAAATTATCCAAGTCGTAATCTCATTAACTTACCATTGGATTATAAAATTATAATTTACTTATAAGAATTAATCTATTCTACTAATTATGAAAGGAGAAAAAGAATGAAAATTTTGTTTCATCTATGATTTCTTGGTAACGATATTTACAAAATATACACTTTATCATATATATTTGAATTTGAAATATTAAGGTTACGAACTTTCTATAAACATATAAAAGTAGTTAAGAGATATATATATAATTTTCATCAAAAGTTTCTTTTCAAAATAATGGTCAAAATCAAGGATCAAAATAATAAGTTTATCCATTAATTTTGAAAGAAACTTCCGGAATTTAATTTCTTTTAAGAACTTATCACATGTGTTTTTTATTTAATTTAAACCTTTAAAAAAAAGCATGAGAAAATAATTATTTGAGTTACCAACCATGTCTTACGATTTTATATACATTGGTAGAAGCCCCTTCAATATATAATCAATATTAAATATTGTTATAAAATCTATTGAAGTATCAATAAATAACTACAAGCTGCATTGATAAATAAAAACCAAAATTTGTATATGCTTTCTCACTGGAATATTAAAAGTATAATTTTTTTCTTTTAAAATAATTCATCTCGAGAAAATGAAGATAAAGTTTACTAATATGTGTTTTCTATCCCTCAAATGATTCATGTTTAAAATAAACAAGCGTAAATGAATGCAACCCATAAATTTTATAAATAAAATAAAAACAAGTTTAGGATTGTTTTGATATCTCATTAATTTAAATCTTTAATTCTGATCCAAAAGATTTGTTTTATGATATCCACAATTTCTTTTAAATATTTTTATGGTGATATGGACGATGGGTTTTGGATGATTAAATATGAAAATATAAACTAATCATTCAAAAATCAAGACGAATAACTAATACGAGAATAATAATTAATAAATCTCATGAATCAAAATAAAATTTACTTGTAGGATAGTCACGCCGACTAAAAGGAACAATTTTGGCAATTAACTCTAGAATCAATTAGTGTGCTATAAGTCAATTTTTTTTATTTTTATAATGCAAGATAAATCATGTGTTTTTTCTATTAAAAATTGTACCTACCATCAATAATACGTCATACATCCATAAATTTTAATTTTTATTTTAAATTTTTTAATCTTATATTAACAAAATTTAATATTAAAATTTATCTAATAATTATCTGACAGGTTATTAAAATATATTATTCCGAAAAATAAGGTCAATACACAAAATGTTATAAATATATTTTATTATGTGGTTAAATGAATATAAAGTTTAGTTATATGTGTTTTCTATCCCTCAAATGATTCATGTTTAAAATAAACAAGGGTAAATGAATGTAACCCAAAAATTTTATAAATAAAATAAAAATAAGTTTAGGATTGTTTTGATATCTCATTAATTTAAATCTTCAATTCTCATCCAAAATATTTGTTTTATGATATCCACAATTTCTTTTAAATATCTTTTATGGTGATATGGACGATGGCTTTTGGATGATTAAATATAAAAATATAAACTAATCATTCAAAAATCAAGACGAATAACTAATACGAGAATAATAATTAATAAATCTCATGAATCAAAATAAAACTTACTTGTAGGATAGTCACGCCGACTAATCAGTCTTGAGAACTTTGATTTTAGATGACTTCATAGATGGGAATTACCATAACTCCGTGCTTAGAGTCTCGTGCTGATAACGTGTTGTGAAACTAGCCTAATAGCAAAAGAATATGAAAGAATAACAAAGATAAAGAGATTAATATTATTGATTGAGGTGTATATTTAACAAAGGAATACAATGAACATATATAGGAGATGAAGTCTTGGAGAAGAAGTCAATCTATTTAAGGAGTTGATAACCACATAATAAAATATATTTATAACATTTTGTGTATTGACTTTATTTTTCGGAATAATATATTTTAATAACCTGTCACATAATTATTAGATAAATTTTAATATTAAATTTTGTTAATATAAGATTAAAAAATTTTAAATTAAAATTAAAATTTATGGATGTATAACGTACTAGCTTAAGAACCCGCAAACTTCGCGGGTTGGTAAAATAAAATATCTTCATTATCACCATTGACATAAATATTATGATTTTATACACGTTAAAACACAAACCAATATATTAGATTACAACGACAATTTGAAATACAAAACCTTCTACATACAGTGTTAGTAAACCAACAGCATTATCTAACGGACGGAATCTCTGAGTTGGTCCACTTAGTTCACAAATTCTCCTACATAGTAATAGTAATTTCCCATTACACGAAATAGTAATTTCCCATTACACGATTTATCTTGCATTATAAAAAATAAAAAAAATGACTTATAGCACACTAATTGATTCTATAGTTAATTGCCAAAATCGACTCTGAGGTTTGGGTACGTTTGCCATTTTCGTTCAAAATGACACTTTTGTACCAAATTGCCCCCATTGATTGTAACTTTTTGCCATTTTCATCCAAACCACTAACTAAGTTTATATTTCTGTTAAGTTGAGGATATTTGGATGAAACTAGCAAATATAAAACCATAGGGACGATTTTGGCAATTTACTCAAACCCTTACGAGAATAATAATTAATAAATCTCATGAATCAAAATAAAACTTACTTGTAGGATAGTCACGCCGACTAATCAGTCTTGAGAACTTTGATTTTAGATGACTTCATAGATGGGAATTACCATAACTCCGTGCTTAGAGTCTCGTGCTGATAACGTGTTGTGAAACTAGCCTAATAGCAAAAGAATATGAAAGAATAACAAAGATAAAGAGATTAATATTATTGATTGAGGTGTATATTTAACAAAGGAATACAATGAACATATATAGGAGATGAAGTCTTGGAGAAGAAGTCAATCTATTTAAGGAGTTGATAACCACATAATAAAATATATTTATAACATTTTGTGTATTGACTTTATTTTTCGGAATAATATATTTTAATAACCTGTCACATAATTATTAGATAAATTTTAATATTAAATTTTGTTAATATAAGATTAAAAAATTTAAAATTAAAATTAAAATTTATGGATGTATAACGTACTAGCTTAAGAACCCGCAAACTTCGCGGGTTGGTAAAATAAAATATCTTCATTATCACCATTGACATAAATATTATGATTTTATACACGTTAAAACACAAACCAATATATTAGATTACAACGACAATTTGAAATACAAAACCTTCTACATACAGTGTTAGTAAACCAACAGCATTATCTAACGGACGGAATCTCTGAGTTGGTCCACTTAGTTCACAAATTCTCCTACATAGTAATAGTAATTTCCCATTACACGAAATAGTAATTTCCCATTACACGATTTATCTTGCATTATAAAAAATAAAAAAAATGACTTATAGCACACTAATTGATTCTATAGTTAATTGCCAAAATCGACTCTGAGGTTTGGGTACGTTTGACATTTTCGTTCAAAATGACACTTTTGTACCAAATTGCCCCCATTGATTGTAACTTTTTGCCATTTTCATCCAAACCACTAACTAAGTTTATATTTCTGTTAAGTTGAGGATATTTGGATGAAACTAGCAAATATAAAACCATAGGGACGATTTTGGCAATTTACTCAAACCCTTACGAGAATAATAATTAATAAATCTCATGAATCAAAATAAAACTTACTTGTAGGATAGTCACGCCGACTAATCAGTCTTGAGAACTTTGATTTTAGATGACTTCATAGATGGGAATTACCATAACTCCGTGCTTAGAGTCTCGTGCTGATAACGTGTTGTGAAACTAGCCTAATAGCAAAAGAATATGAAAGAATAACAAAGATAAAGAGATTAATATTATTGATTGAGGTGTATATTTAACAAAGGAATACAATGAACATATATAGGAGATGAAGTCTTGGAGAAGAAGTCAATCTATTTAAGGAGTTGATAACCACATAATAAAATATATTTATAACATTTTGTGTATTGACTTTATTTTTCGGAATAATATATTTTAATAACCTGTCACATAATTATTAGATAAATTTTAATATTAAATTTTGTTAATATAAGATTAAAAAATTTAAAATTAAAATTAAAATTTATGGATGTATAACGTACTAGCTTAAGAACCCGCAAACTTCGCGGGTTGGTAAAATAAAATATCTTCATTATCACCATTGACATAAATATTATGATTTTATACACGTTAAAACACAAACCAATATATTAGATTACAACGACAATTTGAAATACAAAACCTTCTACATACAGTGTTAGTAAACCAACAGCATTATCTAACGGACGGAATCTCTGAGTTGGTCCACTTAGTTCACAAATTCTCCTACATAGTAATAGTAATTTCCCATTACACGAAATAGTAATTTCCCATTACACGATTTATCTTGCATTATAAAAAATAAAAAAAATGACTTATAGCACACTAATTGATTCTATAGTTAATTGCCAAAATCGACTCTGAGGTTTGGGTACGTTTGCCATTTTCGTTCAAAATGACACTTTTGTACCAAATTGCCCCCATTGATTGTAACTTTTTGCCATTTTCATCCAAACCACTAACTAAGTTTATATTTCTGTTAAGTTGAGGATATTTGGATGAAACTAGCAAATATAAAACCATAGGGACGATTTTGGCAATTTACTCAAACCCTTACGAGAATAATAATTAATAAATCTCATGAATCAAAATAAAACTTACTTGTAGGATAGTCACGCCGACTAATCAGTCTTGAGAACTTTGATTTTAGATGACTTCATAGATGGGAATTACCATAACTCCGTGCTTAGAGTCTCGTGCTGATAACGTGTTGTGAAACTAGCCTAATAGCAAAAGAATATGAAAGAATAACAAAGATAAAGAGATTAATATTATTGATTGAGGTGTATATTTAACAAAGGAATACAATGAACATATATAGGAGATGAAGTCTTGGAGAAGAAGTCAATCTATTTAAGGAGTTGATAACCACATAATAAAATATATTTATAACATTTTGTGTATTGACTTTATTTTTCGGAATAATATATTTTAATAACCTGTCACATAATTATTAGATAAATTTTAATATTAAATTTTGTTAATATAAGATTAAAAAATTTAAAATTAAAATTAAAATTTATGGATGTATAACGTACTAGCTTAAGAACCCGCAAACTTCGCGGGTTGGTAAAATAAAATATCTTCATTATCACCATTGACATAAATATTATGATTTTATACACGTTAAAACACAAACCAATATATTAGATTACAACGACAATTTGAAATACAAAACCTTCTACATACAGTGTTAGTAAACCAACAGCATTATCTAACGGACGGAATCTCTGAGTTGGTCCACTTAGTTCACAAATTCTCCTACATAGTAATAGTAATTTCCCATTACACGAAATAGTAATTTCCCATTACACGATTTATCTTGCATTATAAAAAATAAAAAAAATGACTTATAGCACACTAATTGATTCTATAGTTAATTGCCAAAATCGACTCTGAGGTTTGGGTACGTTTGACATTTTCGTTCAAAATGACACTTTTGTACCAAATTGCCCCCATTGATTGTAACTTTTTGCCATTTTCATCCAAACCACTAACTAAGTTTATATTTCTGTTAAGTTGAGGATATTTGGATGAAACTAGCAAATATAAAACCATAGGGACGATTTTGGCAATTTACTCAAACCCTTACGAGAATAATAATTAATAAATCTCATGAATCAAAATAAAACTTACTTGTAGGATAGTCACGCCGACTAATCAGTCTTGAGAACTTTGATTTTAGATGACTTCATAGATGGGAATTACCATAACTCCGTGCTTAGAGTCTCGTGCTGATAACGTGTTGTGAAACTAGCCTAATAGCAAAAGAATATGAAAGAATAACAAAGATAAAGAGATTAATATTATTGATTGAGGTGTATATTTAACAAAGGAATACAATGAACATATATAGGAGATGAAGTCTTGGAGAAGAAGTCAATCTATTTAAGGAGTTGATAACCACATAATAAAATATATTTATAACATTTTGTGTATTGACTTTATTTTTCGGAATAATATATTTTAATAACCTGTCACATAATTATTAGATAAATTTTAATATTAAATTTTGTTAATATAAGATTAAAAAATTTAAAATTAAAATTAAAATTTATGGATGTATAACGTACTAGCTTAAGAACCCGCAAACTTCGCGGGTTGGTAAAATAAAATATCTTCATTATCACCATTGACATAAATATTATGATTTTATACACGTTAAAACACAAACCAATATATTAGATTACAACGACAATTTGAAATACAAAACCTTCTACATACAGTGTTAGTAAACCAACAGCATTATCTAACGGACGGAATCTCTGAGTTGGTCCACTTAGTTCACAAATTCTCCTACATAGTAATAGTAATTTCCCATTACACGAAATAGTAATTTCCCATTACACGATTTATCTTGCATTATAAAAAATAAAAAAAATGACTTATAGCACACTAATTGATTCTATAGTTAATTGCCAAAATCGACTCTGAGGTTTGGGTACGTTTGCCATTTTCGTTCAAAATGACACTTTTGTACCAAATTGCCCCCATTGATTGTAACTTTTTGCCATTTTCATCCAAACCACTAACTAAGTTTATATTTCTGTTAAGTTGAGGATATTTGGATGAAACTAGCAAATATAAAACCATAGGGACGATTTTGGCAATTTACTCAAACCCTTACGAGAATAATAATTAATAAATCTCATGAATCAAAATAAAACTTACTTGTAGGATAGTCACGCCGACTAATCAGTCTTGAGAACTTTGATTTTAGATGACTTCATAGATGGGAATTACCATAACTCCGTGCTTAGAGTCTCGTGCTGATAACGTGTTGTGAAACTAGCCTAATAGCAAAAGAATATGAAAGAATAACAAAGATAAAGAGATTAATATTATTGATTGAGGTGTATATTTAACAAAGGAATACAATGAACATATATAGGAGATGAAGTCTTGGAGAAGAAGTCAATCTATTTAAGGAGTTGATAACCACATAATAAAATATATTTATAACATTTTGTGTATTGACTTTATTTTTCGGAATAATATATTTTAATAACCTGTCACATAATTATTAGATAAATTTTAATATTAAATTTTGTTAATATAAGATTAAAAAATTTAAAATTAAAATTAAAATTTATGGATGTATAACGTACTAGCTTAAGAACCCGCAAACTTCGCGGGTTGGTAAAATAAAATATCTTCATTATCACCATTGACATAAATATTATGATTTTATACACGTTAAAACACAAACCAATATATTAGATTACAACGACAATTTGAAATACAAAACCTTCTACATACAGTGTTAGTAAACCAACAGCATTATCTAACGGACGGAATCTCTGAGTTGGTCCACTTAGTTCACAAATTCTCCTACATAGTAATAGTAATTTCCCATTACACGAAATAGTAATTTCCCATTACACGATTTATCTTGCATTATAAAAAATAAAAAAAATGACTTATAGCACACTAATTGATTCTATAGTTAATTGCCAAAATCGACTCTGAGGTTTGCGTACGTTTGCCATTTTCGTTCAAAATGACACTTTTGTACCAAATTGCCCCCATTGATTGTAACTTTTTGCCATTTTCATCCAAACCACTAACTAAGTTTATATTTCTGTTAAGTTGAGGATATTTGGATGAAACTAGCAAATATAAAACCATAGGGACGATTTTGGCAATTTACTCAAACCCTTACGAGAATAATAATTAATAAATCTCATGAATCAAAATAAAACTTACTTGTAGGATAGTCACGCCGACTAATCAGTCTTGAGAACTTTGATTTTAGATGACTTCATAGATGGGAATTACCATAACTCCGTGCTTAGAGTCTCGTGCTGATAACGTGTTGTGAAACTAGCCTAATAGCAAAAGAATATGAAAGAATAACAAAGATAAAGAGATTAATATTATTGATTGAGGTGTATATTTAACAAAGGAATACAATGAACATATATAGGAGATGAAGTCTTGGAGAAGAAGTCAATCTATTTAAGGAGTTGATAACCACATAATAAAATATATTTATAACATTTTGTGTATTGACTTTATTTTTCGGAATAATATATTTTAATAACCTGTCACATAATTATTAGATAAATTTTAATATTAAATTTTGTTAATATAAGATTAAAAAATTTAAAATTAAAATTAAAATTTATGGATGTATAACGTACTAGCTTAAGAACCCGCAAACTTCGCGGGTTGGTAAAATAAAATATCTTCATTATCACCATTGACATAAATATTATGATTTTATACACGTTAAAACACAAACCAATATATTAGATTACAACGACAATTTGAAATACAAAACCTTCTACATACAGTGTTAGTAAACCAACAGCATTATCTAACGGACGGAATCTCTGAGTTGGTCCACTTAGTTCACAAATTCTCCTACATAGTAATAGTAATTTCCCATTACACGAAATAGTAATTTCCCATTACACGATTTATCTTGCATTATAAAAAATAAAAAAAATGACTTATAGCACACTAATTGATTCTATAGTTAATTGCCAAAATCGACTCTGAGGTTTGGGTACGTTTGCCATTTTCGTTCAAAATGACACTTTTGTACCAAATTGCCCCCATTGATTGTAACTTTTTGCCATTTTCATCCAAACCACTAACTAAGTTTATATTTCTGTTAAGTTGAGGATATTTGGATGAAACTAGCAAATATAAAACCATAGGGACGATTTTGGCAATTTACTCAAACCCTTACGAGAATAATAATTAATAAATCTCATGAATCAAAATAAAACTTACTTGTAGGATAGTCACGCCGACTAATCAGTCTTGAGAACTTTGATTTTAGATGACTTCATAGATGGGAATTACCATAACTCCGTGCTTAGAGTCTCGTGCTGATAACGTGTTGTGAAACTAGCCTAATAGCAAAAGAATATGAAAGAATAACAAAGATAAAGAGATTAATATTATTGATTGAGGTGTATATTTAACAAAGGAATACAATGAACATATATAGGAGATGAAGTCTTGGAGAAGAAGTCAATCTATTTAAGGAGTTGATAACCACATAATAAAATATATTTATAACATTTTGTGTATTGACTTTATTTTTCGGAATAATATATTTTAATAACCTGTCACATAATTATTAGATAGATTTTAATATTAAATTTTGTTAATATAAGATTAAAAAATTTAAAATTAAAATTAAAATTTATGGATGTATAACGTACTAGCTTAAGAACCCGCAAACTTCGCGGGTTGGTAAAATAAAATATCTTCATTATCACCATTGACATAAATATTATGATTTTATACACGTTAAAACACAAACCAATATATTAGATTACAACGACAATTTGAAATACAAAACCTTCTACATACAGTGTTAGTAAACCAACAGCATTATCTAACGGACGGAATCTCTGAGTTGGTCCACTTAGTTCACAAATTCTCCTACATAGTAATAGTAATTTCCCATTACACGAAATAGTAATTTCCCATTACACGATTTATCTTGCATTATAAAAAATAAAAAAAATGACTTATAGCACACTAATTGATTCTATAGTTAATTGCCAAAATCGACTCTGAGGTTTGGGTACGTTTGCCATTTTCGTTCAAAATGACACTTTTGTACCAAATTGCCCCCATTGATTGTAACTTTTTGCCATTTTCATCCAAACCACTAACTAAGTTTATATTTCTGTTAAGTTGAGGATATTTGGATGAAACTAGCAAATATAAAACCATAGGGACGATTTTGGCAATTTACTCAAACCCTTACGAGAATAATAATTAATAAATCTCATGAATCAAAATAAAACTTACTTGTAGGATAGTCACGCCGACTAATCAGTCTTGAGAACTTTGATTTTAGATGACTTCATAGATGGGAATTACCATAACTCCGTGCTTAGAGTCTCGTGCTGATAACGTGTTGTGAAACTAGCCTAATAGCAAAAGAATATGAAAGAATAACAAAGATAAAGAGATTAATATTATTGATTGAGGTGTATATTTAACAAAGGAATACAATGAACATATATAGGAGATGAAGTCTTGGAGAAGAAGTCAATCTATTTAAGGAGTTGATAACCACATAATAAAATATATTTATAACATTTTGTGTATTGACTTTATTTTTCGGAATAATATATTTTAATAACCTGTCACATAATTATTAGATAAATTTTAATATTAAATTTTGTTAATATAAGATTAAAAAATTTAAAATTAAAATTAAAATTTATGGATGTATAACGTACTAGCTTAAGAACCCGCAAACTTCGCGGGTTGGTAAAATAAAATATCTTCATTATCACCATTGACATAAATATTATGATTTTATACACGTTAAAACACAAACCAATATATTAGATTACAACGACAATTTGAAATACAAAACCTTCTACATACAGTGTTAGTAAACCAACAGCATTATCTAACGGACGGAATCTCTGAGTTGGTCCACTTAGTTCACAAATTCTCCTACATAGTAATAGTAATTTCCCATTACACGAAATAGTAATTTCCCATTACACGATTTATCTTGCATTATAAAAAATAAAAAAAATGACTTATAGCACACTAATTGATTCTATAGTTAATTGCCAAAATCGACTCTGAGGTTTGGGTACGTTTGCCATTTTCGTTCAAAATGACACTTTTGTACCAAATTGCCCCCATTGATTGTAACTTTTTGCCATTTTCATCCAAACCACTAACTAAGTTTATATTTCTGTTAAGTTGAGGATATTTGGATGAAACTAGCAAATATAAAACCATAGGGACGATTTTGGCAATTTACTCAAACCCTTACGAGAATAATAATTAATAAATCTCATGAATCAAAATAAAACTTACTTGTAGGATAGTCACGCCGACTAATCAGTCTTGAGAACTTTGATTTTAGATGACTTCATAGATGGGAATTACCATAACTCCGTGCTTAGAGTCTCGTGCTGATAACGTGTTGTGAAACTAGCCTAATAGCAAAAGAATATGAAAGAATAACAAAGATAAAGAGATTAATATTATTGATTGAGGTGTATATTTAACAAAGGAATACAATGAACATATATAGGAGATGAAGTCTTGGAGAAGAAGTCAATCTATTTAAGGAGTTGATAACCACATAATAAAATATATTTATAACATTTTGTGTATTGACTTTATTTTTCGGAATAATATATTTTAATAACCTGTCACATAATTATTAGATAAATTTTAATATTAAATTTTGTTAATATAAGATTAAAAAATTTAAAATTAAAATTAAAATTTATGGATGTATAACGTACTAGCTTAAGAACCCGCAAACTTCGCGGGTTGGTAAAATAAAATATCTTCATTATCACCATTGACATAAATATTATGATTTTATACACGTTAAAACACAAACCAATATATTAGATTACAACGACAATTTGAAATACAAAACCTTCTACATACAGTGTTAGTAAACCAACAGCATTATCTAACGGACGGAATCTCTGAGTTGGTCCACTTAGTTCACAAATTCTCCTACATAGTAATAGTAATTTCCCATTACACGAAATAGTAATTTCCCATTACACGATTTATCTTGCATTATAAAAAATAAAAAAAATGACTTATAGCACACTAATTGATTCTATAGTTAATTGCCAAAATCGACTCTGAGGTTTGGGTACGTTTGCCATTTTCGTTCAAAATGACACTTTTGTACCAAATTGCCCCCATTGATTGTAACTTTTTGCCATTTTCATCCAAACCACTAACTAAGTTTATATTTCTGTTAAGTTGAGGATATTTGGATGAAACTAGCAAATATAAAACCATAGGGACGATTTTGGCAATTTACTCAAACCCTTACGAGAATAATAATTAATAAATCTCATGAATCAAAATAAAACTTACTTGTAGGATAGTCACGCCGACTAATCAGTCTTGAGAACTTTGATTTTAGATGACTTCATAGATGGGAATTACCATAACTCCGTGCTTAGAGTCTCGTGCTGATAACGTGTTGTGAAACTAGCCTAATAGCAAAAGAATATGAAAGAATAACAAAGATAAAGAGATTAATATTATTGATTGAGGTGTATATTTAACAAAGGAATACAATGAACATATATAGGAGATGAAGTCTTGGAGAAGAAGTCAATCTATTTAAGGAGTTGATAACCACATAATAAAATATATTTATAACATTTTGTGTATTGACTTTATTTTTCGGAATAATATATTTTAATAACCTGTCACATAATTATTAGATAAATTTTAATATTAAATTTTGTTAATATAAGATTAAAAAATTTAAAATTAAAATTAAAATTTATGGATGTATAACGTACTAGCTTAAGAACCCGCAAACTTCGCGGGTTGGTAAAATAAAATATCTTCATTATCACCATTGACATAAATATTATGATTTTATACACGTTAAAACACAAACCAATATATTAGATTACAACGACAATTTGAAATACAAAACCTTCTACATACAGTGTTAGTAAACCAACAGCATTATCTAACGGACGGAATCTCTGAGTTGGTCCACTTAGTTCACAAATTCTCCTACATAGTAATAGTAATTTCCCATTACACGAAATAGTAATTTCCCATTACACGATTTATCTTGCATTATAAAAAATAAAAAAAATGACTTATAGCACACTAATTGATTCTATAGTTAATTGCCAAAATCGACTCTGAGGTTTGGGTACGTTTGCCATTTTCGTTCAAAATGACACTTTTGTACCAAATTGCCCCCATTGATTGTAACTTTTTGCCATTTTCATCCAAACCACTAACTAAGTTTATATTTCTGTTAAGTTGAGGATATTTGGATGAAACTAGCAAATATAAAACCATAGGGACGATTTTGGCAATTTACTCAAACCCTTACGAGAATAATAATTAATAAATCTCATGAATCAAAATAAAACTTACTTGTAGGATAGTCACGCCGACTAATCAGTCTTGAGAACTTTGATTTTAGATGACTTCATAGATGGGAATTACCATAACTCCGTGCTTAGAGTCTCGTGCTGATAACGTGTTGTGAAACTAGCCTAATAGCAAAAGAATATGAAAGAATAACAAAGATAAAGAGATTAATATTATTGATTGAGGTGTATATTTAACAAAGGAATACAATGAACATATATAGGAGATGAAGTCTTGGAGAAGAAGTCAATCTATTTAAGGAGTTGATAACCACATAATAAAATATATTTATAACATTTTGTGTATTGACTTTATTTTTCGGAATAATATATTTTAATAACCTGTCACATAATTATTAGATAAATTTTAATATTAAATTTTGTTAATATAAGATTAAAAAATTTAAAATTGAAATTAAAATTTATGGATGTATAACGTACTAGCTTAAGAACCCGCAAACTTCGCGGGTTGGTAAAATAAAATATCTTCATTATCACCATTGACATAAATATTATGATTTTATACACGTTAAAACACAAACCAATATATTAGATTACAACGACAATTTGAAATACAAAACCTTCTACATACAGTGTTAGTAAACCAACAGCATTATCTAACGGACGGAATCTCTGAGTTGGTCCACTTAGTTCACAAATTCTCCTACATAGTAATAGTAATTTCCCATTACACGAAATAGTAATTTCCCATTACACGATTTATCTTGCATTATAAAAAATAAAAAAAATGACTTATAGCACACTAATTGATTCTATAGTTAATTGCCAAAATCGACTCTGAGGTTTGGGTACGTTTGCCATTTTCGTTCAAAATGACACTTTTGTACCAAATTGCCCCCATTGATTGTAACTTTTTGCCATTTTCATCCAAACCACTAACTAAGTTTATATTTCTGTTAAGTTGAGGATATTTGGATGAAACTAGCAAATATAAAACCATAGGGACGATTTTGGCAATTTACTCAAACCCTTACGAGAATAATAATTAATAAATCTCATGAATCAAAATAAAACTTACTTGTAGGATAGTCACGCCGACTAATCAGTCTTGAGAACTTTGATTTTAGATGACTTCATAGATGGGAATTACCATAACTCCGTGCTTAGAGTCTCGTGCTGATAACGTGTTGTGAAACTAGCCTAATAGCAAAAGAATATGAAAGAATAACAAAGATAAAGAGATTAATATTATTGATTGAGGTGTATATTTAACAAAGGAATACAATGAACATATATAGGAGATGAAGTCTTGGAGAAGAAGTCAATCTATTTAAGGAGTTGATAACCACATAATAAAATATATTTATAACATTTTGTGTATTGACTTTATTTTTCGGAATAATATATTTTAATAACCTGTCACATAATTATTAGATAAATTTTAATATTAAATTTTGTTAATATAAGATTAAAAAATTTAAAATTAAAATTAAAATTTATGGATGTATAACGTACTAGCTTAAGAACCCGCAAACTTCGCGGGTTGGTAAAATAAAATATCTTCATTATCACCATTGACATAAATATTATGATTTTATACACGTTAAAACACAAACCAATATATTAGATTACAACGACAATTTGAAATACAAAACCTTCTACATACAGTGTTAGTAAACCAACAGCATTATCTAACGGACGGAATCTCTGAGTTGGTCCACTTAGTTCACAAATTCTCCTACATAGTAATAGTAATTTCCCATTACACGAAATAGTAATTTCCCATTACACGATTTATCTTGCATTATAAAAAATAAAAAAAATGACTTATAGCACACTAATTGATTCTATAGTTAATTGCCAAAATCGACTCTGAGGTTTGGGTACGTTTGCCATTTTCGTTCAAAATGACACTTTTGTACCAAATTGCCCCCATTGATTGTAACTTTTTGCCATTTTCATCCAAACCACTAACTAAGTTTATATTTCTGTTAAGTTGAGGATATTTGGATGAAACTAGCAAATATAAAACCATAGGGACGATTTTGGCAATTTACTCAAACCCTTACGAGAATAATAATTAATAAATCTCATGAATCAAAATAAAACTTACTTGTAGGATAGTCACGCCGACTAATCAGTCTTGAGAACTTTGATTTTAGATGACTTCATAGATGGGAATTACCATAACTCCGTGCTTAGAGTCTCGTGCTGATAACGTGTTGTGAAACTAGCCTAATAGCAAAAGAATATGAAAGAATAACAAAGATAAAGAGATTAATATTATTGATTGAGGTGTATATTTAACAAAGGAATACAATGAACATATATAGGAGATGAAGTCTTGGAGAAGAAGTCAATCTATTTAAGGAGTTGATAACCACATAATAAAATATATTTATAACATTTTGTGTATTGACTTTATTTTTCGGAATAATATATTTTAATAACCTGTCACATAATTATTAGATAAATTTTAATATTAAATTTTGTTAATATAAGATTAAAAAATTTAAAATTAAAATTAAAATTTATGGATGTATAACGTACTAGCTTAAGAACCCGCAAACTTCGCGGGTTGGTAAAATAAAATATCTTCATTATCACCATTGACATAAATATTATGATTTTATACACGTTAAAACACAAACCAATATATTAGATTACAACGACAATTTGAAATACAAAACCTTCTACATACAGTGTTAGTAAACCAACAGCATTATCTAACGGACGGAATCTCTGAGTTGGTCCACTTAGTTCACAAATTCTCCTACATAGTAATAGTAATTTCCCATTACACGAAATAGTAATTTCCCATTACACGATTTATCTTGCATTATAAAAAATAAAAAAAATGACTTATAGCACACTAATTGATTCTATAGTTAATTGCCAAAATCGACTCTGAGGTTTGGGTACGTTTGCCATTTTCGTTCAAAATGACACTTTTGTACCAAATTGCCCCCATTGATTGTAACTTTTTGCCATTTTCATCCAAACCACTAACTAAGTTTATATTTCTGTTAAGTTGAGGATATTTGGATGAAACTAGCAAATATAAAACCATAGGGACGATTTTGGCAATTTACTCAAACCCTTACGAGAATAATAATTAATAAATCTCATGAATCAAAATAAAACTTACTTGTAGGATAGTCACGCCGACTAATCAGTCTTGAGAACTTTGATTTTAGATGACTTCATAGATGGGAATTACCATAACTCCGTGCTTAGAGTCTCGTGCTGATAACGTGTTGTGAAACTAGCCTAATAGCAAAAGAATATGAAAGAATAACAAAGATAAAGAGATTAATATTATTGATTGAGGTGTATATTTAACAAAGGAATACAATGAACATATATAGGAGATGAAGTCTTGGAGAAGAAGTCAATCTATTTAAGGAGTTGATAACCACATAATAAAATATATTTATAACATTTTGTGTATTGACTTTATTTTTCGGAATAATATATTTTAATAACCTGTCACATAATTATTAGATAAATTTTAATATTAAATTTTGTTAATATAAGATTAAAAAATTTAAAATTAAAATTAAAATTTATGGATGTATAACGTACTAGCTTAAGAACCCGCAAACTTCGCGGG
Source organism: Helianthus tuberosus (assembly GCA_030545235.1). NCBI lineage: Eukaryota > Viridiplantae > Streptophyta > Magnoliopsida > Asterales > Asteraceae > Helianthus > Helianthus tuberosus. Next base: position 34,528 of record JARYGA010016681.1, on the reverse strand, counting down.
TTGGTAAAATAAAATATCTTCATTATCACCATTGACATAAATATTATGATTTTATACACGTTAAAACACAAACCAATATATTAGATTACAACGACAATTTGAAATACAAAACCTTCTACATACAGTGTTAGTAAACCAACAGCATTATCTAACGGACGGAATCTCTGAGTTGGTCCACTTAGTTCACAAATTCTCCTACATAGTAATAGTAATTTCCCATTACACGAAATAGTAATTTCCCATTACACGATTTATCTTGCATTATAAAAAATAAAAAAAATGACTTATAGCACACTAATTGATTCTATAGTTAATTGCCAAAATCGACTCTGAGGTTTGGGTACGTTTGCCATTTTCGTTCAAAATGACACTTTTGTACCAAATTGCCCCCATTGATTGTAACTTTTTGCCATTTTCATCCAAACCACTAACTAAGTTTATATTTCTGTTAAGTTGAGGATATTTGGATGAAACTAGCAAATATAAAACCATAGGGACGATTTTGGCAATTTACTCAAACCCTTACGAGAATAATAATTAATAAATCTCATGAATCAAAATAAAACTTACTTGTAGGATAGTCACGCCGACTAATCAGTCTTGAGAACTTTGATTTTAGATGACTTCATAGATGGGAATTACCATAACTCCGTGCTTAGAGTCTCGTGCTGATAACGTGTTGTGAAACTAGCCTAATAGCAAAAGAATATGAAAGAATAACAAAGATAAAGAGATTAATATTATTGATTGAGGTGTATATTTAACAAAGGAATACAATGAACATATATAGGAGATGAAGTCTTGGAGAAGAAGTCAATCTATTTAAGGAGTTGATAACCACATAATAAAATATATTTATAACATTTTGTGTATTGACTTTATTTTTCGGAATAATATATTTTAATAACCTGTCACATAATTATTAGATAAATTTTAATATTAAATTTTGTTAATATAAGATTAAAAAATTTAAAATTAAAATTAAAATTTATGGATGTATAACGTACTAGCTTAAGAACCCGCAAACTTCGCGGGTTGGTAAAATAAAATATCTTCATTATCACCATTGACATAAATATTATGATTTTATACACGTTAAAACACAAACCAATATATTAGATTACAACGACAATTTGAAATACAAAACCTTCTACATACAGTGTTAGTAAACCAACAGCATTATCTAACGGACGGAATCTCTGAGTTGGTCCACTTAGTTCACAAATTCTCCTACATAGTAATAGTAATTTCCCATTACACGAAATAGTAATTTCCCATTACACGATTTATCTTGCATTATAAAAAATAAAAAAAATGACTTATAGCACACTAATTGATTCTATAGTTAATTGCCAAAATCGACTCTGAGGTTTGGGTACGTTTGCCATTTTCGTTCAAAATGACACTTTTGTACCAAATTGCCCCCATTGATTGTAACTTTTTGCCATTTTCATCCAAACCACTAACTAAGTTTATATTTCTGTTAAGTTGAGGATATTTGGATGAAACTAGCAAATATAAAACCATAGGGACGATTTTGGCAATTTACTCAAACCCTTACGAGAATAATAATTAATAAATCTCATGAATCAAAATAAAACTTACTTGTAGGATAGTCACGCCGACTAATCAGTCTTGAGAACTTTGATTTTAGATGACTTCATAGATGGGAATTACCATAACTCCGTGCTTAGAGTCTCGTGCTGATAACGTGTTGTGAAACTAGCCTAATAGCAAAAGAATATGAAAGAATAACAAAGATAAAGAGATTAATATTATTGATTGAGGTGTATATTTAACAAAGGAATACAATGAACATATATAGGAGATGAAGTCTTGGAGAAGAAGTCAATCTATTTAAGGAGTTGATAACCACATAATAAAATATATTTATAACATTTTGTGTATTGACTTTATTTTTCGGAATAATATATTTTAATAACCTGTCACATAATTATTAGATAAATTTTAATATTAAATTTTGTTAATATAAGATTAAAAAATTTAAAATAAAAATTAAAATTTATGGATGTATAACGTACTAGCTTAAGAACCCGCAAACTTCGCGGGTTGGTAAAATAAAATATCTTCATTATCACCATTGACATAAATATTATGATTTTATACACGTTAAAACACAAACCAATATATTAGATTACAACGACAATTTGAAATACAAAACCTTCTACATACAGTGTTAGTAAACCAACAGCATTATCTAACGGACGGAATCTCTGAGTTGGTCCACTTAGTTCACAAATTCTCCTACATAGTAATAGTAATTTCCCATTACACGAAATAGTAATTTCCCATTACACGATTTATCTTGCATTATAAAAAATAAAAAAAATGACTTATAGCACACTAATTGATTCTATAGTTAATTGCCAAAATCGACTCTGAGGTTTGCGTACGTTTGCCATTTTCGTTCAAAATGACACTTTTGTACCAAATTGCCCCCATTGATTGTAACTTTTTGCCATTTTCATCCAAACCACTAACTAAGTTTATATTTCTGTTAAGTTGAGGATATTTGGATGAAACTAGCAAATATAAAACCATAGGGACGATTTTGGCAATTTACTCAAACCCTTACGAGAATAATAATTAATAAATCTCATGAATCAAAATAAAACTTACTTGTAGGATAGTCACGCCGACTAATCAGTCTTGAGAACTTTGATTTTAGATGACTTCATAGATGGGAATTACCATAACTCCGTGCTTAGAGTCTCGTGCTGATAACGTGTTGTGAAACTAGCCTAATAGCAAAAGAATATGAAAGAATAACAAAGATAAAGAGATTAATATTATTGATTGAGGTGTATATTTAACAAAGGAATACAATGAACATATATAGGAGATGAAGTCTTGGAGAAGAAGTCAATCTATTTAAGGAGTTGATAACCACATAATAAAATATATTTATAACATTTTGTGTATTGACTTTATTTTTCGGAATAATATATTTTAATAACCTGTCACATAATTATTAGATAAATTTTAATATTAAATTTTGTTAATATAAGATTAAAAAATTTAAAATTAAAATTAAAATTTATGGATGTATAACGTACTAGCTTAAGAACCCGCAAACTTCGCGGGTTGGTAAAATAAAATATCTTCATTATCACCATTGACATAAATATTATGATTTTATACACGTTAAAACACAAACCAATATATTAGATTACAACGACAATTTGAAATACAAAACCTTCTACATACAGTGTTAGTAAACCAACAGCATTATCTAACGGACGGAATCTCTGAGTTGGTCCACTTAGTTCACAAATTCTCCTACATAGTAATAGTAATTTCCCATTACACGAAATAGTAATTTCCCATTACACGATTTATCTTGCATTATAAAAAATAAAAAAAATGACTTATAGCACACTAATTGATTCTATAGTTAATTGCCAAAATCGACTCTGAGGTTTGGGTACGTTTGCCATTTTCGTTCAAAATGACGCTTTTGTACCAAATTGCCCCCATTGATTGTAACTTTTTGCCATTTTCATCCAAACCACTAACTAAGTTTATATTTCTGTTAAGTTGAGGATATTTGGATGAAACTAGCAAATATAAAACCATAGGGACGATTTTGGCAATTTACTCAAACCCTTTTTAATTTCTTTTATTTAATTATTTTTGTTACATATATAATAAAAAAGAATATACATGGAGTTTTTAGGAAAAAAAATTAATAGTTTTGTCACATAATTTTTATAAATTTTCATCCAAATCATTAACTCAGTTTATTTTTTTCTGTTACGGTGAAGGATGTTTTAAATTTTATAAATCAAGACAGAATTATTTTACAGCTTCTTTATATAAATCAGTTTTATAAAGAGAAAACGTCATTGGTGTGCAACACATAACAATCGATTACAACTTTTAGTATTTATCAGTTGTAGAGACAGAAAAAATTGTAAAACGTTACATATTTTTTAAATGTGTTGAGCACCTAGGAAAGACGTTGGTAGAAATAAAATATTTATTTAATTAAGATTATGAGGGTAACTAACTAATACTTATTCTGAGTGGCTTGAGTAAAGAAACTTTTGGTTCATAGCATTAAAATGACAATTGGTGGGTAATTTTAAGGTTTGATAACGATACGTTGTTTGATTGGGGGGGGGGGGGGCACCGGCTTCTGTTTTTCCTTAGGAGCGAATTTAAAAGAGTAGAAATGAATTATAAACTTGGAACATATGATAAGATTTTTTTATTTGACATTTTTCAATAAGGTCACCAACATTTTAGTTTTATAAAATTTAGGGGTTTAAGTAGATTTTATTTTTATAAAATTGATCTATATAAAAAATTAGAAATTAATTTCTGTCTTACTTTATAAACATCATTCGCCTTAATAGAAAAATTAACCTAGTTAGTGGTTGGATGAAAATTTATAAAAATAATTTGACAAAGCTATTATGTTTTTCATATAAAAATTGCATGTATATTCTTTTTTATTATATAAGTAACAAAATTAATTAAATAAAAGAAATTTAAAAGAGTTTAAGTAAATTGCTAAAATCATCCCTGTGGTTTTATATTTGCCATTTTCATCCAAATATCCTCAACTTAACAGAAAAAATAAACTAAGTTAGTGGTTTGGATGAAAATGACAAAAAGTTACAAACGATGAGGGCAATTTGGTACAAAAGTGTCATTTTGGACGAAAATGACAAACCTGCCAAACGTCAGAGACGATTTTGGCAATTAACTCTTGATTCTATCTAATGTATAATTATTTAAAATTATATTTTAAGAGAGGGAGAATAGCTTAAAAATAAGAAATATAAAGTGAAGATGGGCCTGTTTCTAGTGGTTTGTTTTGAGAATGTCCGATTAAAGTTGTAACAAAAGGTCCACTCCATTTTTATGAAAGAAGAAAAGGCTTCCGGAATTTCTGGAATTCAACCCAATATTATGTAAAAGTTTAAAAAAGAAAGTTGTTTTTTACACCAACTTCTCACATACATGCATGAAACTATGAAAGGTGATTTTTAAACTCTTTTTTCTCCGTACATTAATAAAATTAATAGTAATTACTTTCAAACAAAGTGTACAAGAAAAGAAGTTAAATTAATAATGAGAAAGCAAAAGAGAAGAATTTTATTGTATATAATGAAGTATACATTATATAATGACGTATAGATATGTAAATATAATGTATATAAGAATTTTGTATGTACGTAGATAAGAATCACCTCAGATACGTTGTTGAAACTAGACATCTTTATTCGGTTAAACCATTTGAATCAAACAAGCTAGATGAAACTAGTTGGTTTTTGGGTTTCAAAATCTAAAATTAAGGCGTTCAACCTCTCTAAAAAAAACAAAAACAAATCACATTACAACTCAGTTGATGTCAGGGGCGGACCTACCCACGATGGTGGGTGGGCAGCCGCACCCATTGAAAAAAAGGTTTTTAGTGCTAATTTTCATTGAAAACCTCAACCGCACCCTTTAAATTTTTTTTAACCGCGCCCCTTGAAAATTTTCAACCGCCCTCCTTAGAAAAAAATATTATGAATTTATAAAAAAAATAAACGCTAATTATTATGAATATATAAGTATATAACACAATTTGTATAATTATTCTTAAACCACTTATTCACTTTATTTAACCTAATCTGCAATCTAATTTTATTGACCCTGAACTACCCAAGCCCAAACCCAACCCAACCCAAAGATTTATCTTTTTTTATTGATTGTCTTTTTGTTGTTTTATGTGGTGATTATGAGAAAATATATATGTATAAGACCATGCGTAGTCGTTGGGGTGAATAATGTCCCACCCTAAGGCGTTTTGCGCCATGTGGCAGCCCAGTCAGCAATAGGGCATTATTGGGCGTTTTTACAAAAGGGGCGTAGTGGGGATGTGTGGATTGTGGGGCATTATGTTTGTAATAAAATAAAATAAAAAAAAAACATTTAAAAAATCTTATTGGCCAAAAAATGGAAGCTCAAATGTGATTGGCCAAGAAATTTCCCCACCAGAGTGATTTATAACACGCCATGACAAAAAAAAAAAAAAAAGGCCAAACACGCCCCAGCGTAGTGGCTGGTCAGCGAGATTGGGCGTGACTGAGCACAAAAAACTCCCCTTTGGGCAGCCACTACGAGTTGTCTAAGGGTTTGATCTTTTTTATGTTTTTTGATGTTTTTTAGTTGTTCTAGACTTGTATTTAATGATTTTGTTGTTTTTTTTAAGCTTTGTTTGTTTAAATGATTATTAATCAACATTTAAAACTATAGCTTGAATGTTTGAAAATTAAAATTGAAAATTATGGATTATGGTATTGGTTGAACGTAATTGTTTATTTTATTTAGGTGTTTAGTGTTGTTTTATGAACTTACAGAGCAAATTTATATGTGATAAGAACCATGCGTAGAGAAGTTATGGCGCGATTTCTCAAGAAAAAAAAGATTGGACCACTTTTTTTGTCGTATTCTTCTAGTTAAAGACCAAGTTATGTCTTAGATAATTTTCTTTGTTGTTTTATTTAATGATTAGGATATATAGAAGTAGGTAGCATTTAAACTTTGATGGGTTTTTGTTGTTAATTTACTTACTTATGAAGGCTTTTTATGTTGTTTACCGTTTTACTGAAACTTTGTTTGTTAATGTGATAGGAAGTTAGAAAATAGGGTTTGATTGTATGAAAATTGAAATTGACCCAACCCAACCCGATCTGATCCGGCCCGCAAAACTTTGTTTGTTTATGTTTACTGATTTTACATGACCCGTCCTAATCCGACTCTCTATGAACTGAATTTTTTTATATAGCTATGGGCCTAAAATCTTTAAATTTTTTTCGCACCTCCAGGAAATTTTTTTTGGGTCCGCCACTGGTTGATGTTTGGTTTAGACGGTGTGTAGTGGGGCGGTATGCTCACACATGGCGCCCGAAAGCGCCCCGTAACACCGCCACGAGGGGCGGTATGAATGTGATTTTGAGGTGGGGCGCGAGATATATAGCGGCATTATTTTTTTGTTTTTTGAAAATTTGACCGTTAACAACGGTCATAATCTTAAAAAAAATCAAATTTTTTTTATTTCACTCTATAAATAACTCCCAACTCTTCCATTTTTTTTTACAATTCATACTCAACTATTCTCTCCTTCTCTATATATTATTTAAAAAGTGTTGAAGCTACTCCCACCCTATTAAAAAAAATGGGTTCCCCGTCGAAAGACTCCTTCACCGATATTTAACGAAGATTTTTTTCACCCGAAGAAGACGCAGAGGAGGAAGAAGCGGTTACGAGTGCATGTACTTTTGTGATACAAGCATTTGAGCATGTTCGGCCTACTCCCCCTCCACGACCCATCTTGCGGCGCACCTATATCTTGCGAGATCGTGAAGCCGCGAACGAGCGTTTGATGAAAGACTATTTTGATGCTACGCCGGTTCACGGACCCAATGTTTTTAGAGGGCGTTTTCGGATGAGCCAAATGTTATTTTTGCGCATTAATAATGATTTGGAAAATAAGTATGATTTCTTTAAGCAAAGAATTGACGCGCGAGGATATTTAGGCTTCACCTCAATTCAAAAGGTCACATCCGCCTTACGCATATTAGCATACAGAAACACTTACGGCATCAACGACGAGTACTTGAAGATGGCGGAGAAAACAACCCGAGATTGCTTGGAACATTTTTGCTATGGTATTTTTTATTGACTTTTATTTATTTACTTTTATATATTTATTTTTTAGTAGCTTACTAGTAAAACTTTTATATATTAAATTATATTTTAGGTATATGCCAGTTATATGGAAAACGTTATTTGAGAAATCCCACTTGGAACGACCTTCAACAAATATATGAGGTGCATCTAGAAAAGCATGGAATACCCAGCATGATTGGTAGCTTGGATTGTCGTCAATGGCGTTGGTATAATTGTCCAACCGCATGGCGATGTCAACATACACGGGGTGATAAAAAGGGGCAACTTTGGTATACAAGCTGTAACCTTTGGGTTTGGTCGGCCTTCTTTGGTGTAGTCGGGTGTTTTAACGATATTAATACGTTAGAGGCTTCACCATTATTAGAGAGCTACATTTCTGGAACTATACCAAAGGCCGGTTTTCATGCGAACGGGAACGACTACGAGCATGGCTATTGTTTGGGCGATGGTATATACCCGGAGTATTCGATTATTGTTAAAACGTTTTCTGAAACGTTCGATGAGAAAAGAAAGTATTTTAAAAATTACAAAAGTCTTCGTGAAAGGATATCGAGAGGTGTTTTGGGGTTCTACAGCAACGATGACATTTTATCAGAAATCCTTGTCGCATGTGGCATAAGGATAGAATACGAATGACCATGTATGCTTGCATAATTTTGCATAATATGATCATAGAGGATGATGGAAGAGCGATATGCCAAAACTATATTCCAGAAGATTTAGTCGAAGGAACCCAAGCAACAATGGAAGAGAGACTCGCAAATGCTCAACAATTGCGATCTAAGGAAATACATAACACGTTGAAAGCGGATTTGGTTGAGCATGCTTGGACGATTCGCCCAATGCGATACAACAATGACGACGAAGAAGATTCCGAGGAAGAAGAGGTTGAGGAATTCGAAGACGGGAACTTTGAAGACGTAGGTTTGGATGCTGGAGAAAACGAAGAGGAAGAAGGAGAGAACGACAATGAAGACGAAGAATAAATTTATTTTTTTAGGCGTAACGTTTTTTTTTCTTTAACGTTTTTTATTTTATTTTAATGTATTGTTTTTTATTTAATGCAATGATTTTTAATTTTATAAAACTTAGAAATTAATTAAAAAAATGAAAATTAAAATAATTGAGTAATGATGACAAATGGGCTTTATGACTACGGCCTCAACTTGCATAACGCCCCATAAAGCCCTGTAGTGACTTGACATGCCACATGTCGCATAACGCCTCCAAAAGAGCCTTATGACTACGGATGACCTTATAGGTTGATCTATATCTATATTGCTTACATAAACAGTATGACCCGGATAATTAACACTTTTAGTTTAAATGAACATAATCCGGATAATATATTATAGAAGAAAAGGTATATACTTTTTTATAAGCAAAGCAATATATAACATATTAAGTTCACGCTATAAGACTAAAGGGTATGGGGGCCGGTTTAGGCCCGGCGCCGGTCTCCCACACCGCCTCCCTCAGCCCGGCTCGTCCCAACCGGCTCCCACACGACGATCTCGCCGTGCCTCTCTTCCTCTCTCCTTACACACACAGCTATACATATATATATATATATATATATATATATATAAAGGGGTTCATCTCCCACTCCCTAGGTCCATCCCCTTCAAGCCCCCTTACGTGGTGGTGACGCGGCGGCCCATCCCCTTGGGGATGAGGCTCTCCATACTCTCCAGTCTAAATTATCCAACTTGTTACCTTTTCACTTGATCCAAAGTTGATTGGATTTATAAAATGAATAGACATTACGTTTAGTACTGACGATTACCCGAACTAATCAAACAATATTTTCTGATAATGATTTATGCTAACCCATAAGTAACACCTTGCATAAATGGATAAATAATATTCATAATCACAAACGTCTTTCTAAATTTGAAGGTTTCCACCTCTAATGAACAACCATAAAAAACTTGGGATTGAAACTTATATCTTTACAGCTCCTTTGTGCTAGAAGATAACATTTATTTAATTGATTGATTACATATTTATTTCATTACTAGAATTACCACATGCCGCAATGTTGCGGCGGATTCATTAGCTATATATCATGTTAGATGAAAGACAAATGTTTCTCACATGACCACGAGCCTGTGTGTAAAACCGATAAAAAAATATCTAAGTCGATCTCTGACTCGTACGTTGAGACAGACCTATCAAATGGGGAAAAATAGACGCGCTGCGACGGACATGTCAAACATGAAAAAAATAGTTGAAAAACGTTGAACCCCACACGCACGTTGCGGCGTGTTAACTCGGAAATTTAGAACGACGCGTTAAACGTAGAACTTATGAAAGATAAAAAGTATATAACAGACTAAAGTTGAAAGTACAAAAAGTGGTGAGATTAAATTGCAAAAGATGAAAAGCTTTGGGTTGAAAGTAAAAAAAAATTAAAGCGGTTAAATTGTAAAAGTTGAAAACTTTTGAATTAGAAGTGAAAAATCAAATTAATCAAAGTGGTTAAAATACCAAAGATTGAAACTTTAGACTTAAATTGCCAAAGATTGAAACTTTAGACTTAAAAAAGAAATCAATTTCAGATTATGAAAACAAAATAGATAAATGGATTTAGTTAAATTGATGTTTAATATTATTATTGAATAAAAAAGATAAATAAAAAATAAGGGTGAGAAATTATCAGAGAATGACACGTGTCCAAAAAAGATTTTTATTTATTAGTATAGAAAGATTAATATTAAAAACAATATATTTAACAAATATAAATAAAATTTATGAGGTTGAAGGAGAGAATGCCATGTGGCATTATTTGTAATCTTTTATTAATATTTAGACTAGGTTTTTACCCGGGATTGCTTCCCGGGCTCGGGAAAGTTATTTAGATTAATTAATTACAATTTGTTATTAATACGACCACATTACATCAACCATCTTATTCTATTCAACGACATTGTCTTAAAATCACGGAATTAGATCTATTCAACAACAGGACCACATGAATAACATTATTTCCAATTTTACTTCAACAACAACAACAACAAAGATACCCAGTAAATCCCCCAAATAGCAAAGCTACTTATAGGGTCTGGGGAGGGTGGGATGTAGACAGACCTTTCCTCTATCCCTAGGGATAGAGAGGCTGCTTCCAGAGAGACCATCGGCTCCAAAACGAACAGCATACCAATACACCACGTCGAAGGATAGAAAAAAGAAATCACCAAACCCAAGAAAATGAACAGTGTGACACAATATAATGTAGATCATGTATAATAGCATGTAACATCATTTGGGCATGAACACAAGAACGCAATCACCGGTAAAGTCACTTAAAGGATAGGAAAACCTACGTCCCTAAAACACACCCAAGACCTTACTGTAAAATCCTCTAGAAGTCCTTAACCTTAATCCTACGCCTCCACGAAGTCCTATCTTGGACCATGTCCTCAGAAAGATGCAACTCTAGTAAATCATGCCTAATCTGCTCATCCCATGTCAGTTTGGGTCTGCCTCTTCCTCTCCTCCCCTCCACAGTAAGAGTTTCCACTATTCTAACTGGTGCCGTCGTTTGCCTCCGCTTCACATGCGCAAACCATCCTCATTTCCAATTTTACTTCAATGCACTTAAATGATCGGGTGATTTGGGATTTTGTAAAAATGTTTGTTCTTGTACTTCTTAACAAAATAAGATGTTGACCAAAATTCAAACAAATGTTGACCAAAAGTAAATCAGATGTTCAACATAAACACTGAATCTATAACAACAGACACTACAGACACTGATTATATTCAAACTACTGATACATAAACATTGATTCTTCATTCCACTGTTGTAATCTAAGCACTGATGTTTGAGGTTCAATTTTTATGCTTCATCAGTGGTTGGATTCCAATGTATGTAGAAGCTTTGCTGAGCTGTCATCTTCAAATGCCATTGTCTTGATAGCCTGTTTAAAATATACAGCTTCTTGCTCTTTCTCTTCTGCATCAGTCAACTTTTGCCTCTTTCTTTGGTTTAACATAATGACAGAGGTATCTGATGATGTGAACAGTGGTTCAGAATTGTGGAGCTGCTTCTTTGACATGTTAATAGTTTTGTAATCAGGCTTCTTTGGAAGGCTAGGATCTGTTTCTCTCTTTTTTCTAAGCCTTTCATAAGCTTCATCAGTGTACTGCCTTGTCCATTTTGCTATGGCCTTGGCAGTTGCAACCTTTGCATCAACCAACTCTTGTTTCTTTCTTTTATACTCCAAGGTAAGATCATCAATAGCCTTTTTGTATTTACGCCAATTTGGAGCTGACCTTTTCATGCTTGGATCTCTTTTTACTCTTTCAATTCTATTGAGTTCTGCTTTGAGACCAACAAGTGGCCAATCTTGGAATTGCTCTTCCTTGGCAGGGTAGAACTTCTCACTCATGATCAATGCCAGAATGTCTTTTCTCACATCTTTTTGCAGGCCAGGTTCTGGTGGTAAATTTGACATTTCTTTACTCAAATCTCTAGCATAGTCTTCCATGAGCTTGACTTTGGTGAGTAAAAACTGATAATGACTTGAATACACATTGTCATTTTCTCCTTCGCATTCAACCCTAGCTATTATTTGAGCTTGTCTAGCTTTTAGTTTTAGATATTCATCCATGTTTTTTGGATTTCTAAAACTAACCAGAGAAGGGAATTTCCTTTTTGAAGGATCATCAACTGTGTAGAACTGCCTCATTTCATTCTTTACTGCATGGAGTTCCAGTGGATAACTGGAAGCTGCTGGGGTACCATCTGCAGACTCATATCCTTGAAGAGATATTGGATCTTTGATTGGATTGACCAATTTTGGAGGAATGAAAGATTCAGGTTTGGTGATTTTGTAAGGTACAGATGAAACAGGATCAGGTGCTGGTATATCATCATCATGCACTTGAATATTTTTTCTTCTAGTATACACATTTTCAGGAGGAGGTGTTTCTATTTGAGGTTTTGGAGCAAACAGAATTATGGGCTTGGGAAGGATTGTTAAAAGTGGTAGGTAATTGACTAACAGTTGTCGAAACAACTGGTGTCTCAACCACTGTTGATGTATCAACAGTTGTCTTTTGCTTTAAGGCAGGTGGTGAGTTTTGTGATGATGGTTTTGTTTGGGGTGTTTGAGTAGTGATGGTGTGTGTTTGACTAACAGCTGTTGAAACAACTGGTGTTTCAACCACTGTTGCCATTACCACGGATGATGTGTCAACTGTTGTCTTCTGCCTTTTAGCAGGTGGTATTGGTGGTGGTGAAGGGATTTTTCGTAATGGAGATAAGACAGTGGATGTAGTGTGTGTTGAAGTCGTAGCGGTGAAAGTTTGGATAACAGATGTTGAAATTACTGAAGAAGCAACAACTGTTGATACAACAGGTTGTATGACTTTTCTAGTAGACTTTCTTATGGGCTGAGAATTTTCTTGATCCTTTGCCTCAGAAGTACCCTGTTCATTCATCTCCATAAAAACTCTCTTCTCCTGTTCAAACCTTCCTTTATCCTTTGCCTCCATATCCTTTTTCACCCTTTCTTTTGCATCAGCAATGGCATTTAAGGTTACATCAACCTTTTTGGAACCATCTGGCAAAGGGATGTGTGCAAGCATTGTTGAATTATCTGGTGCAATGTACAGACCATCTTCATATCCATTTTTCTTTAACTGCCTCATTTTCTCCGCCTTTTTGGCATTATTCGGTGGTGGGTTGTCCACAAAGATGATAGAGGGAGGAGCAGTGCCAGTGGTGTTCATAAATTGAGCCTTCAGGGTTTTTATATCTTCCTGAGTGTCTTTGAACCTAGCTTCCATTATATTTCTGATATTTTGAAGCTGAATTTCATGTTTCTGATCAGCATTTGCTCTTTGTTGGTGAAGCAGAGGTTGAAATAATGCCCAAAGGTCAGTGGGAGCAGGTGGTGCCTGCTGTTTTTGTAACAACGGTTGCAGTATGGTTTTGATTTCTGCAACAGATGTATCCAGTTTGTTAAGCCTCTCCCTCAATTCTCGGTACATTAAACCATCATCCAATTTAATGGGATCATCTGATTTCCCACCAGAGGTGGTTGTAACAGTGGTTGACTGAGGGAGACTTTCCCAAAAGTCATCCCCTGTTGCCCCTTTTTCTTGGAACTGGGGACTTCTTTCCTCAGCAGAGGTTACCAATCTAAGCTCACCAGTGTATACAGGATACACACCAGTATTTAGAAAGGTTCCCATAGAAGAAATTGCCTTCAAGGAAGTCTGATTAATGAAACTACTGTCCAAGTGTAAACCAGTGGGTTCAACACTTGTAGTAGCTGCTTCACTTGAACTACTGACAGGAAGTACTTGTACATCCTGCAGTGTAACCTCCTCAGGTGTTGTTGGTGGGTTAGCAATGATAGGGAGCTCAGACACAGTCACTTTCTGTGGCATGCTCTCAGTGATAGGGGGTTGAGAGGAACTGATTGCTATCTGATTTATATCAACTGCATCCAACAAAAGTTTTGTTTGTGGTGGAATTGTAACAGTGAGTACGGGAGTGGAAAGAGGATTTGCCCCGGGCAGTGGGCTGGGGATGATGGATTCAAGTGAGTCCAAAGCAACATAATTTGATGTCCCTATTCTTACAACCTGTTCTTTTTGAAAAGAAACAGGAGGAGTTTGAGGCTCAGGTTGAGATATTTCTACCATCTGCTGTGAGGAAGTAGCAACAGTGGTTTCTGGTGACTTTTGTGTTTTCACCGGCAGTGGCTCTGGGATCTCATCTTCCAGAGTTGCCTTTGTTTTAGGTTTGAGGGGCTTTTGTGTTTTCTTCTGTCTTGGTCTTTTGGTGGATTTAGGTGTCGGTTTCACAGCAGTTGTTTTGCTACTGTGATCACCTTGAGCAGTGGGCTCAGCAGCAGGTGCTTGAGGAGCAGTGGTAGCTGCTAAAGTCTGCTCAGGAGCCTGTGCTTGTGTTTTGGACACTTTTGATAGCCTTGTAAATGTTAACGGTGTAAGGCCATTTATTTGAAAAGGTTCACCCTGGATGAGTACATGAGCATCATCCTTTCCAAATTTCTTTTGAAAATAAAAGCTTAGGAACCTTGGAAATAGTAAAAATGATTTGCTATCAACATTTTTTACCAAGTCATTAAAGATCTCCTGTGAATAGTTAAAGTTTTCCCCATGCAAGATAGCATATGCCAGGTATTGGATCTTTAATGGAATTTCATTGAAAGCAGTGGTCTTATTAGAAACACACATTAAGAGGGTATGAAACAAAAACCTTGGGGCAGGGGGAAAACTGCCTTTTTGCAAAGTGTTTTTTTTTCATTTGCTTTGCATACCCTCTTTCTAAAAAATCTGTTTGATACTCTATTTTAGGGAAAAAAGTCTTACCTTCAAGATCATTGAGTTCAAACACCTCATAAATGGTTTGTGGTGTGATTTTAACATCAACACCCTTTATCGAGGAATTGATAGCTATGGGTGTTTTATCTTGATATTCAAGTTTTGCATTTTTCCAAAATTCCCTCTGGGTTGCCAAGTAAATCGGAGCATCAGAAGTCAACAAAGTTTTGTATTTTGAAGACGAAAGGGCATCTATGACGGAATTGAACGTTTCAGTGTTACTTGGTTTTGTCAAGAGACCCAAGTAGTTATGGGGAGCTTTGTATCGAATTTGTATGACCTTTTGACTGGATTTCCTTTTACCTGATGAAGACCGTGATTTTGCCATTTGAGGAAGAAGGACGATGAGGAATTTTGAGAGAAATGGAGGATAACTGCTTTGAAAAAGGAAAAATGAATTCGATTCGACAGTTAAAACCCTGATTGGGGGTTTTGATCAGGGTTTTATAGCACGAAAAGTGAATGCTGACGTGGCAGCGGTTACAAAAGATCTGACGGCTATGAACTGTCCATGAGCCAACCCCTGATGAGTAATGGAACACAGTTGTTTTATGAAAACACTGATGGAATAATAACAGCGGTTGCAATGATTACACTGAAAAACAGTGGGAGACTTTAAGTTATCAGTGGATAGCCTTAAAACATTTTAATGCTTATAATTCATAAAAAAAAAAATCATTTTAACTATTTTTAAGATGAATTTTGAGATTTTTTAAATAAAGTATTACATATAATCAGTTAGCATGCTGGGGTGATGTGATAAATACCATTACATATAAACAGCTGATCATGATATGAAATTTAACAATCTAACAGAGTATAAAATACTGATGTTGAATCCACTATAGATGTTGAAGCACTGCTGCTACTGAGCAATGTTTTTCCTTTCGTTGATCAGGCTTTAGGAACATAAGTGCTTGTCTTTAACATGGCTTTGTCTTCAACAGTGGATAGGCCTCATCAATCTTTAAGAACATCAGTATTTATAAGGAGCAGTGGTTAATTATAACAGTCCTTAGCATGATCAGCTGTTATAACGACTCAAAAACCTCTTTGAGAGGAAGCATTGAAAGTATTAAACCTCTGTTGTCTTATCAAACAGATGTTCAGACACAATTCAACATCAACATAATTTAAATCGTACTCAAACACTAAATAATAAATAAAAATAGAATACAACATAGAAACACTGGTACAGAAATACTAAAGTTGAATCCACTATAGATGCTGAAGCACTGCTGTTACTGAGCAGTGGTTTTCCTTTCGTTGATCAGGCTTTAGGTACATAAGTGCTTGTCTTTAACATGGCTTTGTCTTCAACAGTGGATAGGCCTCATGAGCCTTTAAGAACATCAGTATTTATAAGGAGCAGTGGTTAATTATAACAGTCCTTAGCATGATCAGCTGTTATAACCACAACATAACCCTTTGAGAGGAAGCATTGAAACTATTAAATCTCTATTGTCTTATGAAACAGATGTTCAGACACAATTCAACATCAACATAATTTAAATCGTACTCAAACACTAAATAATAAATAAAAATATAACACAACATAGAAACACTGGTACATCAATACTAAAGTTGAATCCACTATAGATGCTGAAGCACTGCTGCTACTGAGCAGTGGTTTTCCTTTGGTTGATCAGGCTTTAGCTACATTGTCTTTAACATGGCTTTGTCTTCAACAGTGGATTGGCCTCATCAACCATTAAGAACATCAGTCTTTATAAAGAGCAGTTGTTAACTATAACAATCCTTAGCATGATCAGCTGTTATAACCGCAACATAACCCTTTGAGAAGAAGCATTGACACTATTAAACCTCTGTTGTCTTACCAAACAGATGTTCAGACACAATTCAACATCAACATAATTTAAATCTTACTAAAACAGTAAATAATAAAAAAAAAAAATACAACATAGATTCATAAAAAAAAATTATTAATTTATTCATGACCTTAAAACTAAAAGTCCAATAATTACATGACATACTAAACAGTATTAAAGTTCAAATCTAAGAATAACAGCAAGAATTAAGAAACTATAGTTTCAACTCCATCCATTGCTGAACCTCTAGATGTATGTACTTCAGCATTGCAAAGAACTGCAAGTCTCTATCACCGCACTCTATATTACTGACAACACAAACAAGAAACAAACCTAAAATGCAAAGGTCTCTTCTCAACTGTTGTAGCACATCTAAGTTTTCAAGATATTGCAAGAATCTATCCATACTTTCTATAAAAGAAGAAATCCCAATGACAAACCTGACACAAGAAAACCTGACTTTCGATTTAACGAAAATCTCACAACGCAACTTTTCACGATGTTGCAACAATGATACTGCAACATCCATATTGAAAGGTTGACTTGTGATGGGAATCTTCATTGAAACGACGATGTTGGAACAATGATACTGGAACGATAACATGTTCAACAAACATTCGAACAAAGAAGTGTAATCGGAGATTAGCGCCTAAATCACGAGAAAAATGCATTTGAGAGAGAGATATACGCACACATATATGAGCGAGCGAGATTTGAATCTGATAGTAGATAATTATATCTTATTTATAGGATTAGAATATACGGTTTGAATTTTCAATTTTGAATGTGGGAACTGATAATTATTAAATTATCTTATTTATTGGGAACTGATGTTTATACGTAATCCACAGTAGTATATATCCTTATCCTCTCTTTATTAAAATATTAAATATTTGAATTGTTATGCAAAGTAGGAAAAAAAAAGAGAGAGAAGGTCAATTTTCATGATGACTTTTCTGTAGTTACTGATGATGATTTGAAAGCAACTGTCATTGTCATGATGACTTTTCTAATTTTTAAAAACATAATAACCGTGAGTTTGAAATGTCCAAAGCTCAAGAAATTAACATTAATTACTGATTTGATTTGCAACAAATAGTTATAAAGAAATTTTTTTATTTTTTAATTTAATTTTAAATTTTATGATCAAAACAATGTTGTTTGAAATCTTACCTCATTGGTATGTAAAGATGAGGTAAAATGGTAATTTTATTGTAATTCTACTTTTTATTTGATAATTTCAATCTATCACTAAACTAAAACAATCAATAACAAAAAGTGAGCAATGGCCGTTTTTTAAGAAAACCACTGATGGTCAACATCAATAGATCTCAACAATAAAAAAAAGTGAGCAGTGGCTATTTTTCCTATCAGTGGATACCCCACAGTTTTTTAAACACTGATGTTTGGTCAGTCAATGGTAAACAAAAAGTGAGCAGTGGCTATTTTTCCTAGCAGTGGCAGTTTTTTAAACAAAGAAGTGTAATCGGAGATAACCGTCAGTTTGAAATTCTAGTTTTGCATATTTTAAAAGTCCAAAGCTCAAGAAATTACAATTAATTATTATTGATTAGATTTGCAACAAATAGTCAAAAAGTATTTTTTTATTTTTTAATTTAACATTAAGGATAAAAATATATATGGTTTGAATTTTGAATTTCAAAATTACTGATATTATTAGTAATTACTGATTTGATTTGACCACAATTGTGATGATGTTTATTGGGAACTGATGTTTATTGGGAACTGTTAGGTAAGTAGTGTATATCTTTATATCCCTCCTTAATAAAGTAAATAAATATTAGTAATGATATGCAAAGTAGGGAAAAAAAAGAGAGAGAACGTCAATTCTAAATTACCATCTTGAATAAATTTAATTTCAAAATTTCAAAATTACTGATATTATCAGTGATCTGATTTGAAAGTGAGCAGTGGCTATTTTTCCTAGCAGTTGCAGTTTTTTAAACAAAGAAGTGTAATCGGAGATAACCGTCAGTTTGAAATTCTAGTTTTGCATATTTTAAAAGTCCAAAGCTCAAGAAATTACAATTAATTATTATTGATTAGATTTGCAACAAATAGTCAAAAAGTATTTTTTTATTTTTTAATTTAACATTAAGGATAAAAATATATATGGTTTGAATTTTGAATTTCAAAATTACTGATATTATTAGTAATTACTGATTTGATTTGACCGCAATTGTGATGATGTTTATTGGGAACTAATGTTTATTGGGAACTGTTAGGTAAGTAGTGTATATCTTTATATCCCTCCTTAATAAAGTAAATAAATATTAGTAATGATATGCAAAGTAGGGAAAAAAAAAGTATTTTTAGTCAATTCTAAATTACCATCTTGCATAAATTTAATTTCAAAATTTCAAAATTACTGATATTATCAGTGATCTGATTTGAAAGTGAGAAGTGGCTATTTTTCCTAGCAGTGGCAGTTTTTTAAACAAAGAAGTGTAATCTGAGATAACCGTCAGTTTGAAATTCTAGTTTTGCATCAGGAAATACCCATCGAGTATTTTTTAATTTTTTAATTTAAGATTAAATTTCATCAGGAAAACAATATTGGAGGAACTCTTATCTCATTGCAATGTAACGATTAGGTAAAATTGTAATTTCATTTTAATTGTAGTTTTTATTTGATAATTTCAATATATCACTAATTAACACCATGGATGGTAAATATCAATGGATGTCAAGAATAAAAAAGTCACCTGTGGCTATTTTTTCCTATCAGTAGTTTGACCATAAACAGAAGTTTGACCATAAACAGAAGTTTGACCATAAACAGGTGTTTGCACATAAAGAGATGTTTATCTGGTGGTTTAAAACCACTGTTGGGTAAACAAATTTCACAACAGGACCAATACTCAAATAGATGTTGACCTTAAACAGATGTTTGGTTTAGAGCCAAACATCTGTTAAACCCCAAACATATGTTTAACCCTGAACAGATGTTTAAGTTAATAACATCTACTGTTCAACCTAACAGGGGTTTCCATTAACTATTGACCAAATTGCAAACAGATGTTAAAACCACTGTTCGTTATTGTACTTCTTTACAAAATTACATAGAATTCAAGAAAACGAAACAATCACTTAAAGAACTATAATTTAACACATAATCTAATCCGGCAAAGCAATCTATTATCTGAGAATTCACTGATTCTTACAACATGAAACAAACTCATAATGAAATACTAAAGTTACATAAGAACCACTGATAATTAAATACTAAATTTGAATCCGTTGTAGATGCTGAACCACTGCTGATACTAAACAGTCGTTTTTCCTTTGATTAATCAAACTCTAGGTACATAAAGTGCAAACAGTCGTTTTCCTGAACAGATGTTTTAGTTAATAACATCTACTGTTCAACCTAACAGGGGTTTGCATTAACTATTGACCAAATTGCAAACAGATGTTAAAAACACTGTTTGTTATTGTACTTCTTTACAAAATTACATAGAATTCAAGAAAACGAAACAATCACTTAAAGAACTATAACTTAACACATAATCTAATCCGGCAAAGCAATCTATTATCTGAGAATTCACTGATTCTTACAACATGAAATCTTCTGCACAAGTCAATTATAACAATAGCAGATCCTTTCTTGCGTTTAGTAGGAACTACTGTGGGTTCTACATCGTCATCTTCTGCACAAGTCAATTATAATCATCATCATCATTTAGACATAAGCAAAAATCTATTTTAACTATAAATTTAATAAACTTTCTTTGTGTTTAATTAAACTTTATGCTTCTTTGAATACAAACCTATAATAACCCGCAGCAGATTGTATGAATTTCAAACAACTGTGATTAGACTGAAATATAAACCGAGAATTAGAGTATATCACTTCAAAATAAAAAACTCAAAATTGAAAATCAGAGTAGCAAAAAACACATACTTTAAACGATGTTGGAACAATAATACTGGAAAACTACCGTGGAACAATCATCATCATTGTATGAGAATACCCTTAATTTATGGAACCTGTAGAATGAAATGCTCCACTGTTGGGTTATTAACTTTCAACCTCACTTTCCCTAAATTCATCAAATCTAATTTTCAACAGGATGTAGTACAATTATTACCTTAATTAAGATATCTTCAACTGCAAACAACAATAGCAAACAACATCAAACAACAATAGCAAACAACATCAAACAACAATAGCAAACAACATCAGACAATAATAGCAAACAACATCAAACAATAATAGCAAACACCTGATGTTGAATCCACTGTAGATGCTGAACCACTGCTGTTACAAACAGATAATACCAATGAAACTCTAATTTCAGAAAGAATAATGGCTGAACATACTCAAACATCAATAATCAACAGATGTTATACTCATATCATCACCATCTAGAAAAAAACGCTAATTTCAAAACATATTCAAACATACCAGCTTATGGCAGAAATCTATCCGCAGCTAAGCGGATTTCAACTTTGATGACAACAACCCTAACAATGGTTACATGAAAAGACACAAAAAACAAAGGATTAGTATAAATAACAGGAAATCATGAAAGTATTTCAACTAAAAAAAAGAAGAACAAACCTTTTGATTAAGTAATCGATGAACAAAAGATGATTTTATGGTGGCGTCTGGAAGAAGATTAAGGTTTGTGAAATTTGAATTTGAATCGCCTGAATATAGAGAGAGAAAGAACCCTAGGCGTTTGTAAAGAAAGATCAGAAGTGAGAAGAGAGGTTATATAAGGAAAAGAGGATGACACTGTTGGGCGGGAAAAGAGAACTGAGGATGCCCTAATCAAGTGACACGTGGCCCAAATAACTTTCATTTATTATATATAATAGATAATAGATTAGATTAGATAATATAATATAGCAAATAGATCATTTTTTCAAAGGTAGATGTAATTATTGATATATTGGAGATACCAAACTAATATGTTAACAATCGGATACTTTTATTAAATAATTTGAATCCAACAAATTAAATAAAAGGGAGTAGACTTCTACAAACAATTTCTTTTTTCAGAAACCATTATTTATGATTATCTTGATTCGGCTCCTTATGTGACGTTTTATTTTCAAATCTACAATATTTGGAGAACAACACCAATGTACCCAAAATAAATAAATCAATTTTCTACTATTTAGCATTGGCTTGATTCGATCTTATTTCTAAGTTTTTATATCGGTAACAAATTATAAACTCGAGGATTAAAAATATTTTAGTTGAGCAATTAAACTATGAAATTGTTACATATCTTTAATTGGGCACTTAGGGCTTTGTAGGGGTGCACCCATCTTCCTCTCCTCTTCTCATAGTCTTTCATACGAGACATTCGTCTCCACAGATGACGGTACCCTCTCTCTCTCTGCTGCATATCAGCTGTAATAAGATGTTAAATCTCTCACTCTTCTCTATGTGAGCTCACAAACGCCTTCAACGTAAACCCATGTGATATTATTTTTCATATTTTATAAACTAATAAAATTGAGAATGTGTACAAACTACTAATGGAAGGATTTGTATATGAATGTAAAAGAACTAATACAAATGCAAATTTTTACAATTGCTATATTATATTTTTAGGGAACGAAAAGATATTGAATATATAATTTTATAATGGAAGTTTTAAACATTATTATTTTGTTAACAAATACGTGGGAGGGTACGTACCTAACTTGTTGAATGATAACCTACCTAAGAATTTTTAGATTATACGTTTATCAAACATTCTATTGGGATTGAATCCTACAAAGGAATAGTTGATAAAGTCAAAACTGGTTCAGATCAGTGGATTCATAATAAGCAGTTGTTTGTAACAGATGTTTCCCCTTGAAAGTGGCCCTAACATCTGATGAACTCAAAGTACTGCTCTTCACAACTACTGCTGATATAGAAAGACTGTTGAAGATAAAGCACTAATGCTCAATCTACTTATATGCCTCAAGTACTGCTGAAGACCCAAAGCACTGCTGGAGCTATAACAGTGGAATGAAGAATCAACAGTTTACTTTATGTTTTGTATTTTACTTGTAATCAGTTGTTTAGTTATCAATGGTTGTAGGTTGTTAGGTGGTTAGATGTCACTTTCATGGTGACGTCAGCCAAAGATGCTCAGTGGTTGTTCTGTACTATAAATAGAACAGTACCCTGTACTGTTCTATTAGCTCTCTTCTTCACCAAGTCATTCTGTACGAACAATCAAGTGAGCTCAGGCTGAGGGGGAGATTTTGTGCATGCATGTAGTGTAATTGATTATTGTAATAAATACAATCATTCGATTATATGTCAAACATGTTTGCTGAAACTTATTCTTCCATTGATTGTGTGTTGAAAGTTTATTCCATTTAATTCCGCTGAAATTTATCTCTGTTTCATCTTCATTACTATTAAACAAACACAATCAAAAGAAACTCAGATCCTAACAAGTGGTATCAGAGCCTGGACAGTCAAACTTAGGGCTGTAAACGAGTCGAGCCGAATCAAGCCAGGGTGGGGTCGAGCTCAAGCTCGAAATTAATTCAGGATGCTAAACTTGGCTTGAGCTTTACGTCGGAGTTAAACGAGCCTAAGAACGAGCCAACGAGCTAAGCCATGGGCCGATCCGAGCTTAGCTCGAGCTGGGCTTGGTTACAAAATGAGCCAACTTGGTTCACGTTATCTCAAATTAAGTTTTTAGCTAGTTTTTCTCGAGCTTCTTTTGAGCGAGCTACGAGTCGCGAGCTTTAAGAACAACCCTAGTCAAACTTGATCTAACAATCATTTTGACGTAAAAGTTCAGCTCAATTTCATTGATACTCTCGATTGTTCGGTTTTAGTTGAAAAACAGAGTAAGGTGTAATCACGTACAAAGTTGATTATTCAATTCCTGTAAAACAACCAGAATGGCTTCACAATCACAGGATAACGTTAATAACGTTGGTTTACTCTTCAACCCACCTATGTTGGCCAGATCTGAATACAACATCTGGGAGCGAAGGATGAGTCACATCTTAGCTCAACAAAATACCGGATGTTGGAAGTCGGTTGTCTTTGGACCACATGTTCCAATGGTGCCGAGTGCTGAGGATCTAAAAGTCATGGTTCCTAAGAAAATTGAGAACTATACTGACCAGGATTTTCAGAAAATTGAACTGGATGCCAAGGCATTTAGCATCGTTGCATCTGCACTACCAAATGAAATTTATGCTGGGCTGTTACACTGTAATAGTGCCAAGGAATTGTGGGATGCACTTAAGGAACAGTTTGGGGGGAGGGGGGGAACTGAAGAAGTAATTGAAAATAACAGGGAAGTTTTGAATCAACAGCATGAAACCTTTTGTCACATTAAGGGTGAATCATTAACACAACAGTTTGAACGTTTTAGCTGTCTCATAAGTGAACTAAAACTTGTTAAAACTGAATTTGCTAAATCAACTCTAAACAACAGGTTTTTAAGGTCACTTCCTGAAAAATGGGACACAATTGCTTTTGTAACCAGAAACTCAGTTGGGTTCAAAGAGTTAACACTGACTTAACTTCATGGTAGACTCCTTACTTATAAAAGGGAGTTAAACCAGAAAAAGAAGTTACAAGAGTCAGGGAAGGTTGCTGATGGCTATACATTTAGTAGCACAACACTTCTGGGTCAAGAGGAATCTGGTAGTAGTAAGGATCACAGTTATGATCATTATATTGACATAACTGCTGGTGGAGCTTTTAATAACTCTGATTCTTAGGGGTTGTTTGGTAGACTCTGAATGGTCATTAAGAGGCTACCTCTTAATGGAACCATTAAGAATTTTACCAATGAGAAGGTAGAAGAATGTGACATGTGATGATTTACCATTCAGAGGTTACCTCTTAACCATTCAGACTTGAGGTTACCTCTTATTCATTCAGAGGTTTTAAACCATTAAGAGGTAGCATCTGAATGGCCATTAAGAGCCTACCAAACAGCCCCTTACTTAAACAACTGTGCTTTCACAGCTAGTAGTGAAAACCAGATTTCTGATAATCTCTCTTTTGAACTCAATGATCTGCAGCATTTTGATCCAACTGATTTAGAGGAAATGGACATATTGCACCAACTTGCACTGCTGAGTGTTAGAACCAGCAAATTTTACAAAAGGACAGAGAGAAAATTTACAGGGTTACATGGGAATCTGAAAGTAGGGTTGAATAAATCGAAGATAAAATGCTACAAGTGTAATAGGTTAGGTTATTTTGCTAGAGAAAGCAGGAGTCAAACTAGTGGACCAATCATCACACATCCTAGCCCTAGACCACAAAATAACCAAACCACTGTGCATTATTCCCAATATGCCTCTGCTGCTCATGTAAACACTGCTCACTATGCACACCCTGTAACCCCTGTTCCTGTTCACTATGTCCAAATCACTGTTCCTCAGATACAGTATGTCCAGGGCCCAGCTCCTCAGGTTCAGGTGCAACAAGTTGCACCTCAACAAGCTACACCAGCAGTTGTTCAACCAGATCGGCAAAGCTTTTTCAACCAAGGCTTTGTTGACTGGAGTAGCTTACCTGATGAGCTAGGTGATGAAAATTTTGCACTCTATGCTAAAAATGATGCTTCTAGTGATGATTTCTGTTTTGTAGCATTAGAGTCTATACCAGAAGGGCTGGAAACTGAAGAAGGACAGTCAAATGAAGAAACAATGGATACAGTTGCTGAAGCAGTGGTTACTGCTGTTGTTGGTGAACTACTTTTGGGAGAAAATTCAGAACCCCTGTTGGAACCACTGTCTGACCCCTGGTCTGTTAAAGAAGATGAGAAGAAGCAAGGTGAAAAAGAAGAGAATAAGCCAGAAGAAAGTGAACATGTCTGTGATTGTGCCATGATGGCTGCAACTAAGGTATCACCCCAGGTTCTTAAAAACCTTTGTTCAGACATATGCATCATAGCATTTGCAAACATCAAGGCGGTGAATGAAAACCTTAGAGATAGATTGTTAAATGATGAAGTACAATTTGAAAAATCTTTAATAGAATTGAAAAACAAATTGTCAGAAAAAGAAAAAGAGATTTGTAGCCTCAAACATGAGCATAGCATAACATAACCAAGGACCAACTTTAGACAATGATAGAAAAATACCAGGTCTGTAAAAAGGAGTTGGAATCCACCCAAATCACATGTGAAAAATGGGTGGAATCCTGTAAAGGTTATGAAGTTATGCTTGAAAAACAGATCAAAAGCAATGTAAAATTTGGTGTAGGGTTCAGAAAACATGACCAAGTTGAAAACACTACTGCAAATGAATCTGTTCAAACTACTGTTGAAATCATACCCACCAACAAGGATGGCCAAGAAGTTAAAATAACTGACAAAAGTGGCAACAAAATCACTCTGGAAAGATCAGTGGGGTCCTCAACTTTTGAGGAGATTGAGAAATACCAATTCAAACCCACTTGGTCTGATGAGTGTGACATCCTTGAAAATTTTAAACCCATGGATTTCACCACTGTGGATGGTGTCAAAGCTCCAAAGGCCAAGGTCATTCCTCTTAAGGACATCCCAATAGTGGTTTAAAACTCTGTTGCAAAGGAGTCTAAAAAGAAGGAAAGAAAAAAAAAGATTAAAAACTTGTTTTGTGATTTCTGTGAAAAGAAAAATCATTTGACCAATGATTGTTTTCATCTAAAAGCCTATCACATTAACAAAACAAGTACCATTGTGCCTTCAAAGCGCTGCACCATCTGTGGTAAATCAAATCATCTCACTCAGGAGTGTGTGTATCTCAAATCCTTTGATGTAAAAAAGAATGAGTACACCTCAAAAACACTCATGAGTTCATCAAGTTCACAAATCAAGAAACAACCATCCTTTGTGCCTGTCCAAATTGTTGTTACAAAATAGCTGAACCAAAACTCTGTTAAAAGAGAGGTTCAAGTGACAGATGCACCCCCTGCCAACCAATATCAAAGAGGTAAAGGCCAACCACCATATCCAAGGGTCCCACATGTTTATGAGGCTTACAAAATGCCTTCTAAACCAAGAGTGAACAGGCATCCCTTTGGATATCAACAGTTGATAGGAAATGACCCCCAATAGTGGTTAGAGAAACAAGCTTCAAAAATTGCTTAATCCCCGATCTAACCACTGTCCATCTTCCTGAACTTAGCATAGACACTGTTGAGACCCCATCCAAAGCCTTATTAGCTTTGGAGACCCTCCCGAACTAAATATTTACTTGATGTGCAGGGAGCTTCTTCATGCTTAGATAGTCTTTGGTATGTAGATAGTGGAGGCTCCAGGCACATGACTAGATGTAGAGCCCTACTCAAAGAATTAAAAAATCATGGAGGGGGTGATATATCTTTTGGTAATAATAGTAAAGGGAAGGTGATGGGTTCTGGTACAATACAGTCTGGAAATGTTATGTTTGAAAATGTCAATTTGATAGACAATCTAAAATTCAACCTCCTTAGTGTCTCTCAAATGAGTGACAAAGGTTATGGATCATTTTTTACTAAGGAGTGTTGTAGGATTGTCAAACCAGAAATGGTTAAAAAGATTGAAGAAATAATAAAAAATGGAAAAACCCAACTTGTTGCTCAAAGAAGTGGCAATGTTTATGTAGTTGATTTGTCAAAAGAGAGCCCCAGGACTGATGCCTGTCTGTTCTCAGTTGCCTCTAACAAAGAGACAAAACTATGGCACAGAAGATTGGGGCACACAAATCTCAAGACAATCACTGCTTTGTCAAAATAGGGCCTTGTAAGAGGTCTTCCACAAAAAGTGTTCACCTGACCTGAGCATTGGGTTTCATGCTTAAAAGGAAAACAACATAAAAGCTCATTTAAGTCCATTGAAGAGTCTAAAACAACCAAGTGCTTGCAAATGCTTCACATGGATCTGTTTGGCCTAGTAAAAGTCATGAGTCTTAAAAAGAAAAGATATTGTTTGGTAATTGTAGATGACTTTTCTAGGTTTACATGGACTTATTTTTTACATTCCAAAGATGAGACTGCAGGCATTCTGCAAGACTTTATCAAACAGGTTGAAAAGCAGTTTGACTTGCCAGTAAAAGTCTTCAGAAGTGATAATGGCACGGAATTCAGAAATAGGGAGTTGGATGAGTTTTGTGTGTCAAAAGGAATTGTAAGGCAGTACAGCATTCCAAGGACACCAGAACAAATGGGGTTGTTGAGAGAAAGAACAGAACATTGATTGAGGCTGCAAGGACCATGCTTGCTGATTCAGGTTTGCCATTAACTTTCTGGGCAGAGGCTGTAAACACTGCCTGCTCCAGAACAGAGTTTTAATAAACCCCAGACATCAAAAGACTGCCTATGAAATTCTGTATAAAATCAAACCACTGATCTCAAACTTCTATGTTTTTGGCTGCCCATTTTCATTTTAAACTTAAAAGATTCCATTTCAAAGTTTGCAGCCAAAATTGATTGTGGTTATCATTTGGGATACTCAACCACTACTAAGGCCTACAAAGTGTTTAACGCTAGGACTAAGACAGTGGAAGAGACTTTGAATGTGAAGTTCAATGAACTCTCTTCAATGAAAATCTCTGCAAATCCTGCTGAGTTATTTGATCTTGATAAGTTTACCTTTGAAAATGTTTTTGTCAAGACTAACAGTGCAGGTCCATCTCAAAATCCTCCATCAGACAATGGACATGAAATCATCATTCCACAACAGAAGTTTACATCCATTGCTAGAGCAGCAAGTGTTCAAAACAGCTGTCAAAGCTCAACCACTGCTACCTCAACAGTTGTTGACCAAAGTAGCCCTTTAACCCCTGCTTCCACATCCTCAAACACTGTTGATAAAAATTCTCAAACAGTGGATAAAAATCAACATGTTTCCACAACACTTCCTCCTATTCCTCCACCTCCATTTCAAGACCCTGTTGGATCATCAAAGTCACCAACAGTGGTTAGCTCATATGATTCACATCTGCAGCCCTCACCCTTAAATGCCATTGTTCCATACAATGGAGATTTAATCTTCTTGAAGTCTCATCCACCTGACCAAATCAGTGGCAACATCAGTGAATGGGTGCTCACCAGAAGTCAATCCTAAAACATCTGTCTTTTTGCTGGTTTTCTATCACTTCATCAACCTGTCAAGTACCAGGAGGCACTAAAAGACAACAGTTAGGTGGAAGCCATGCAAGAGGAGCTCCAACAGTTTAAGAGACAACAAGTATAGGAGCTTGTACCACTACCAGAGGGTGTGAGTCCTATTGGCACAAAGTGGGTCTTCAAAAATAAAACTGATGAAAGGGGTATTGTTGTTAAGAATAAAGCAAGGCTAGTGGTTCAAGGGTTCAGACAGGAAGAAGGCATTGACTATGATGAAACTTTTGCCCCTGTGGCAAGATTGGAAGCTATCAGATTATTCCTGGCCTTTGCTGTCAACCACAACATAAAGGTGTTTCAAATGGATATTAAATGTGCATTCCTCTATGGTAAGATTCAAGAAGAGGTATATGTTTGTCAACCTCCTGGTTTTGAGGATCCATTTAATCCAATTCATGTCTACAAGCTAAATAAAGCTTTGTATGGCCTGAAACAAGCACCTAGAGCCTGGTATGAAACTCTTTCCACCTTTCTTCTCTCTATTGGTTTCACAAGAGGCAAAATTGACAAAACACTATTTTTAAAATGGAGAGGGAAAGACTTGATGATTGTCCAGATTTATGTGGATGACATCATTTTTGGAAGCACATGTTCCAAAATGTGTGAAGAGTTCAGAAAACTCATGACAGCTGAGTTTAAGATGAGTGCAATGGGTGAACTACAGTGCTTTCTTGGTCTCCAAGTAAAACAACTGCAAAATGGTACTTTCATTCATCAAGGCAAATATGCCAAAGAAATTTTAAACAAATTTGAGATGAATGATTGTAAACCATGTAGTACACCCATAACAACCACAAAGATAGTCATGTCTGATGAGAAGGATGATTTGGTTGATCAAACTCTTTATAGAAGCATGATTGGGTCTTTATTGTACCTAACTGCATCTAGGCCAGACATCATGTCTGCAACATGTATTTGTGCAAGATCCCAATCAGCCCCTAGAAAGTCAAATCTTATTGCTGTAAAAAGGATATTCAGATACTTAAAAGGTGCTCCCACACTTAGTATCTGGTATCCAGCTGATGGAAATATCAAGCTTTCAGGTTTCTCAGACAGTGATTTTGCTGGATGCAATACTACAAGGAAGTCCACTTCAGGAGGGTGCCAATTCCTAGGCAGTTGCTTAGTGTCTTGGCAAAGCAAAAAACAAGCAGCTGTTTCAGCATCCACTGCTGAGGTAGAGTATATAGCTGCTGCAAGCTGTATAGCCCAACTGTTATGGCTTCAAAATCAACTGCTGGATTTTGGTATCACTGCCTTAAAGACACGTCTCATGTTGGACAGTCAGGCAGCAGAAAATATCATCAAAAATCCAGTTCACATTCAACCACCAAGCACATTGACATCAGACATCATTTTGTGAGGGATTGCTATAAAAAAGGTTTGATTTCTCTGCACCATGTTCCAACTAAAGATCAGCTGGCAGATGTGCTAACAAAAGCATTAGACACATCCACCTTTGAAAGCTTGATCTCTAGGAATGGCATGCTGAACATGGAATAACAGGCAAAATCCTATTTTTCTATGAATAAAAGCATTAAAATATTTTCAGAAAATCAAAAATTCATCCTTAAAAATAGCTAAAAATGAAAATTTTCATTAATCCTTAAAAGTCTGTCACAACCACTGTTTTGGTTCAAACATTTGTTCTGTTGATATTTTCCACTGCTGAAAGTCAACCTCTGTTCCTTCATTGTCCTTGTAAAAACTGTTGTCAAAACATCAGTGTTTTAACCCACTGATGGCTATCCACTGATAGTTAAAAGTCAGCCACTGTTTTCATTTTCACCACTGTAAACCACTGATATTGATCATTAGTGGTTTCCTAAACAACTGTCATCCATTGTTCATCAGAGGTTTGCACGTGGACAGTACTTAACCGCCAGATCTTTCTAACTGCTGCCACGTTAGCATTCACTTTTTCATCTTATAAAACCCTGATCAAAACCCCAAATAGGGTTTTCACTGTCGAATCAAATTCAAAATTCCTTTCTAAAGCAGTTTCCATCGAAATCCTTCAAATCATTCATCGTCTTCTTCCTCTCGCAACTACTTTCAAATCAACATGGATCTCGCACTAAAAACCCCTCACAACTACATGTGTACACTTGATAAAACAAGTCAAAACACAACCTTTCACTCCGTTATTGATGCTCTCTTGTCTTCAAAGTACAAAACTTTGTTGACCTGTAACGCATCTATCTACCTGGATACCCAACGTGAATTCTGGAAAAATGCAAAGCTTGAGGTCAAGGACAAAAAGCCCTTGGCTATTACCTCAACTATAAGGGGAATTCAGGTTGCTGTCACACCTCAAACCATTTTAGAAGTTTTTGAAATAAATGATCTTACATGTAAAATTTCTTTCCCAAAGGAAGAATATCAAACTGATTTGATTGAGAGGGGATATGAGGAACAAATGAAAAAGGATACTTTACAAAAAGGAAGTTTTCCACCTGCCATGAGATTTTTATTCCATACCCTCCTCATATGTGTGTCAAATAAAACAACAGCTTTTAGTGAAATACCATTGAAAATCCAATACCTGGGTTATGCTATAATGGCTAAAGTTGATTTTAACTACCCCTAGGAGATTTTCAATGACATGGTCAAAAATGTTAATAATATCAAAGAAAATAAAAACCATTTTTATTGTTTCCAAGGTTTTAAGTTTTTATTTACAAAAGAAATTTTCAAAGGATAATGCACATGTGCTTATCCAAGGAAATCCTTTTCAAATAAACAGCCTTTCTTCTGAAACTTTCACAAGGCTGTCAAAACCTTCCAAAACACAAACAGAGGAACCTGAGCAGAATTTAGCTGAGACAACCTCTGCTCCTCAGGCTCCTTCTGTTGAGCCCACTGCTCCTGGTGATCACAGCAACACAACCCCTGCTGTGAAACCCACACCAAAAATCACCAAAAAGCCCATCAAGAAAATATCCACAAAGCCCACCAAACCCTCCAAAAAGGTTCCTATGGAAGATGAGATCCCAGAGGTAATACCTGTGACAACACAAAAGTCACCAACAACCACTGCTGCTACTTCCACACAGTAGATGGAAGAAACATCTCAACCTGTGCCTAAAACTCCTCCTGCATCCTCTCAAAAGGATCAGGTTGTATCCATAGGGACACTACATTATGAAGCTCTGGATTCACTTGAGTCCATCTTCCACAGCCCTGCTCCCGGGGAAAATTCTCTTTCAACCCCCATCCTCACTACACAAATCCCACCAACAATTATACCTCTGTTGGATGCACTTGATATGGATCAGACACAAATCAGTTCTTCTCAACCACCTATCACTGAGAATATACATCAACAAGTGACTGAGTCTGGTTCCTTTATCTTTGCTAACCCCCCAACAGCTGAGGAGGTTGCGCTGCAGGAATTACATGTAATTTCTGTCAGTAGTTCAAGTGGAGCAGCTACTATAGGTGTTGAATCCACTGATTTACACCTGGCCAGTAGTTTCATCAGTAAGACTCCCTTGAAGGCAATTTCATCTTTGGGAACCACTGTGACCACTAGTGTGTTTCCAATACCCACTGGTGTGTTTACTTTAGTAACCTCTGCTGAGGAAAGAAGTCCCCAGTACCAAGAAAAAGGGGCATCAGTGGATGATTTTTGGGAAACTTTCCCTAAGTCAACTACTGATACAACCACTGCTAGTGGGAAATCAGATGATCCCATTCATTTAGGTGATGGTTTAAAATACAATGAATTGATGGAGACAGTAGATAAAATTGAAACCTCTGTTGCAGATATCAAAAATATGTTGCAACATTTGTTACAATCTCAAAAGGCTACATCCACTGCTGCAACATCTGCTCCATCCCCCACTGAGCTTTGGCACTTATTTCAACCTATGCTTCACAAATAGAGACAGTATGCTGATCAACGACATGAGGTTCAGCTTCAAATGTTCAGAAATGTGATGGAAGATAGGTACAAAGATACACAAGCTGATATCAAGGCAATCAAGGCCCATTTGCTTCAAACCACTGGCACTTCTCCTCCTACCATCATTTACATTGAAAACTGTCACACCCCGATATTTCCACGTATTACCGGTGGGCCCGGTGGGGAGTATCGTGACGTAGTTGATATCATCATAGACAAATAATCACAGTTTAATGCACAGGGAAAGTCTAAAGTAAAAATATTACAAACCGAATGAAAGTAACATAAAGTATTACAACGGAATGTAAAGAGATCCACATGCGGACCAAAAGATAAACAGAATTATTGATCAACAGATTTTTAAACATCTAAAGCTTGCAAGACTCTTTATTCGATGCTAGGAGTAGCCAGCCCATTTCGCTTAGTACCTGCACTTAGCCTTTTTGAAAATACGTCAGTTTACACTAGTAAATACAATTAACCGACTCTTTTTAGAAAAGTATTTATAAAACTGATTTAAATGCACAAGGCACAAATATTCTTTTATAACTTGGGATAATTATTTAAAAATAATCTTGTAAAAGGATTATATGTTAGTTATACGTTCAGAAGCCCGGGTTGAATACCGGGTTAAAGATTAATAGACACACCACATAATATAACCTACGGCGAGTTATTCTCGAACAAGCAGGTATATCATTTTACATACGCACCGGCTGGTGTATGCCTACACCCCGTGCTTAAGTCGTGGCCATTTCAATGAATGATCCGAGGATATCCAGGACATGGTCATTAACCCCCCAAAGGCTTTATGCAAACAAAACAGATTAAAGGGGTTATCTCAATAATTTAACCTTCATATGATTAAAGATTCAATACCCGACCAAGCGGTATTTTATATACCGTACCCCAAGCCTGTATAAGGGAAAACAAGTTAAAAGTATTTACCTGAGCACAATATAAATTTATTCCCAGCCGTAAATCAATCAAGCAAGTACAGATAGCTTTTACTGGGCTCCTAATTTGGAACGAAGGTTTTAATAACCTATTAGAATCCTAACGGGTCTTACTTAAGTTTAAACTTAGACCGGTTAGTTTTAAGGAAAGGTACACGGTTCAAAACGCAAGATTAAGCGAAGACCGGATTTGAATGTGGTTTAGACCTGACAAGTATGAAGACTTGTATAATATGGGTAAACTAAACACATTCTGGATTTTGAGGTAAAAATGATAAGGTTTGACCCGTTCCGGTCAATTTATGCAAACTAGTCACATAAACCGCACTGAACGCGTAAAATGCATAACGGGTAACCAAAAGAGTCATGAACAGGTTCCCTAAGTCAATATGTTTAAAATGTGTTATGATATCAGTAGGATACCTTCCATTATGCCCAAAACGAATTTAAAATCAATTTAAACCCTGTAGGGGCATTTTGGTCATTTTAAAGATTATAAAAGAGATTTAGTATTAATATGAGGTTCTGGTCTAAAATGATCAGTAAAATATTTATTTTTGTAAGTCACATCAGTAGGGTATTTCATATATGTGAAATTTATCATTTATAACCAAACTATGTGCCGTAGGGGCATTTTGGTCATTTCACATAAGCTTTAAAGGTC
>JARYGA010016680.1:0-22962 GCA_030545235.1 Helianthus tuberosus | reverse complement strand
TGTAAATTATAACAATGTGTCGTTTTATACAAATTGAATGACTCGCCAGTATTTCCCCACTGATAAAATCTTTTTAAACATGTTTCAGGTGATTTACTGTGAACCGGGAAAAAGTGCCGCGTAGCACTACAGCTTGAAGGAAGTGGCTCAGTAAATAAATAAACATGTTTTTTTGTAAACAGTGGATTTCCCAGTGAAATTCCTTTATTGTAAATTACTGGGTTTGTCCCGAAAATTTAAATGAAATAAATGGGTGTTTTCAGTTTAAATGATCCTGTTAAAATTTCCGCTGCCAAATCAAATACAAATACCACAGGTTTTCTGTCCCGCGGCATCCGAACCGGGAAACTGGGTCGGGGGCCGTGACAGAAAATAAACAGTATAACATGCGATATATTCAACACCTACTCTTCAATGTATATTAACATGCGATATTGCAAAGTTTAGGAAATCATATAACATGCGAAAATAAATAAAAACCAGTTTATGTAACACTTACCTATTTGTCTTGAAAGTTGCATCGAACGATATCACATCCCCGAACTCCATAAAGTTACGCTTGCACAACCCATCGGCCCAGAACAAACCAATTAACCGTTTGTCATCATCAACAGAATATTCAAACGAATAATCAGCTAAATACTGTTTTTTGTCGGTCAACCTATTAATCACCATGTCAGCATCATATTCTCCTATATAGCTGTTAATTCGATTCCTAAATTTTTTGCAATCATCAACCGTGGCACCAACGTTCTCGAAACCACCGTAACGTTTCCTCATTATATGGAAAGCTTTGACAGGACCAAGGTTTAAAGTGCCTAGTTCCCATATCATCTCCCCCTGGACATCTGACAATTGTCTGTACGCTGGCAACATATGAATATCATGTGGACATACAAACTTATGATTATGGCCATCAATAAATCTCTTTACTGTATATAATCTACCATCCACCATGCAAATCATAAGTTGAGCTTTGCATCCAGTTCTAATGGTCCCCCTGTTCCTTGATTTGAATGGCTTTTTTGACTTCGAATAACGATCGTCAATACACAATGGCTTATGTCCCTCTTTAGAACAAACAAAATACTTAGTTTTGATTATACCACCACTGTGTACTTCACCACCTTTCCGAGTAGAAAAACCAGCTAACTTAGCATATGATTGGTAAAACGCATATGCTTGTTCAATAGAGATAAATTGCATTCCAATCACAGGTGTAGCTGATGCTTGAACCTCCGGAGTGTAAACCCTTTCATCTACATAAATCAAATAAAAAAAAGAAAACCACATGCGAATTATCGGACTTGTTACATGCGATATATTAATAACTGCATAATTTCATCATAAGAACACACAACACGTGCGAATTGTATGAACCATAACATGCGAAAATGATGATTTTGATAAATATGTTTTACACATGCGATTTATTATATCATAACATGCGAAAATCAGTATTTAGAATAAACATCACATGCGAATTGCAAAGACTCATAACATGCGAACTTATACATGTTTTTCACATCAAATATACTCAACATTCAAACTTCAATAACAGATACAACAATGCAAAATCATTGCTACGATTAAACAAAACAAGTCTACGAACAATTTAAATATCTGAATTAACATAATTACCATAAGAACACTCATTTACACCACTTGTACTTGCATTTCGATTTGGATTTGCAGGTTCCAGATTTAAAACATCCTCAATCAAAACTCTCTGATACACAGATAATTGAGCATGATCACCGATCGGTTGAGCTTCTTCAAAATCAACATCTGTGTTTCGTCCGGTGCTGCTCTGTGGATCCATCGAAAAAAAAACAATTGAATCAAACCCTAACGCAGAAGAACGAAAACTGCAATTTGAGAATTATGAAAACTTTGAAACTGATTCGAATAATAATTACCGGGATATTAGTGTAACGAACTTCTCGCTGATTGAATGAAGAGACGAATTTGCCCTCAGATGATTGAATTAATTGTCTGATTTAACCTTATCAGAGAAAAACAAATCAGGACACGTGTACGGCCAATAAAGTCAAGTATGTAATGTACGATTAGGGGAATTGTATCCTACACTTTACCCATATATATATATATATATATATATATATATATATATATATATATATATGAAATTTTTCAAAGTTTATAATGGTATATATGAAATTAATTTTTTTATCATTGAATGACTACCCTGAAAATCATTTTTTTTATTTTGCACGAAATAACTAACCAATCAGATGTTAATATACTAAAGCTTCTAAACTTGTTGAATATACACAAAAAAAATTAATAATGAAAATAAAAAAATCCCTCAACCAAAGTGTGACACGTTATCTTCATTTAATTTCAAATGTTACAATCATTAATTGAGTAAATTTATGAATTTTAACACATAAATTATTTGATATATCCTTATTGATATTTTGGTTATTAGACCACCCGTTGTAGGGTGTCACATCACGGCAAAACCAGACATAGCGTCTCATAGCGTCGTCGCACACTACTACGGCCGACGCTATGGGGTTCGATTTTGGATCCCCGCGATAGGCATAGCGGCGTGAGGGGTGTGTTTGTTTCAAAATTTGACCGTTGGAACGGTCATAAATTTAAAAAATTTAATTCATTTTAAATTTCTATAAATATTCCCCATCTCTTCTATTTTTTTTTAAATCCAACACACTCTCAAACCATTGTTTCTCTACCTTTTTTATAAAAATCTAGAATTTTTATACAATGCATCCATTCAACCGCGATTTTATTCCTCCACGTTCTAGTGCGGACACGTACCAAACGAGCAATCCTAACCGTCCTGTTTCTCTTGTTCCCACTCGGCACACCCCCTATGGATCTGGTTTTATCATTTAATTATAAAAAACTGAAAATTCATGTAATGTTTTTTTAATTTTAGTGTAATGTTTTTTAATTTAATGAAATGGTTTTTATTTTATAAAGTTTGAAATTAATTATAAAAAAATTGAAAATTAATAATTGACTAATGATGAGGTAGGGGCTTTATGACTACACACTCTTGTGATATAAAGCTCCATAAAGCCCCTCTATGACGCGTTTCGCCACTTGTCGCATAACGCCCAAAGGGGCTTTATGGCTACACATGGTCTTATCCCAACTGAAACAAACAATTTCATTGTAATTGTCACACCCCAACCGATGGCGGAATCATCGGGGCGCGGCACTAGACGAATCAGATTGCTCAGGAGAATCCATAAACAACTATATTGCGACAGTATTTAATGCGTTCATTATCCCATACAAATAAACAATACAATCACATAAGTCATCACAGATTTCTTGTCCTCTCGAACAATACAAATCCGACAACCTAGATTTTAGGTGAGTTTCTAGACTTCCTAGACTTCCTAGCTTGATTTGATGTAGACTGCGACTAAACCTGCAACATACGTTAAAACAACGTCAATACAAAAGTATTGGCGAGTATACAAGTTTGATAGCGAAACATAGTAGATAAAAAGTGCTGCGAATTACCACATACATAAACGGGATACCTCAACACATATATTAGACAGATACTACCAGCAAAGTCTCTCGAGCTGCGATTG
This sequence comes from Helianthus tuberosus, assembly GCA_030545235.1. NCBI lineage: Eukaryota > Viridiplantae > Streptophyta > Magnoliopsida > Asterales > Asteraceae > Helianthus > Helianthus tuberosus. The sequence goes on along the minus strand of JARYGA010016680.1, from coordinate 19,366 downwards.
TGATTGTTATTCATCCTAACTAGACCCCGTCGGGTACTATAGTACTATACTAGTTAAGGCGGGACCTTGCGAGTATAAGTCCTAACACATGTGTAACTAGCATCACGTGTAAATATGCATAACAGTTATTCGCAAGTGATAAACAGTTTAATTGTATAATACGTTATGATAGATTGATTTGGTAGGAACGTATGTTACACCCAAAATGCGATAAAAAGGGGTTCGAGTATACTCACAGCGATGATGGATTGAAGGTGGCGCTAGAGCGGAATTAGCCTGGTCAGAACGATAGCATAAACGATAAGCGACGCGTTGAATGATGCCAGTGTACCAAGGATCGGGTGGTAATCCGATCGGGTGACAGTCCGATCGGATGGTCAGTCGATCGGGTGGCAGTCCGTTCAGATGGTCAGTCGATCGGGTGGCAGTCCGTTCGGATGGTTGATCGGGTGGCAGTCCGTTCGGATGGTCAGTCGATCGGGTGGCAGTCTGTTCGGATGGTCACCCGATCGGGTGGCCATTCGATTGGATTGTCACCTCTGTGGTTGGGTGATGTGTTTGTGTATGATGGTTTGAACTTTGAAGTTTTCGTTGTAGCATTTTTAAAAATAGAGAAGTATCTCTACCTTTCAGGTCGGTCGATCGAACGGCCGTTCGATCGGACAGCAATCCGATTGGAGAGACTTCTCAGTTTGAGAACAAGTTCACAGCAGGACGGTCACTCGATCGGATGGCTATCCGATCGGGTGGCAATCCATTTGTATTGAACATGTTGAAAATTGTTAAGTGTTGAAGTTCAAAACATCACATGGTCGGATGGTCGTTCGATCGGGTGGCAACCCGATCGGGTGGCAATCCGTTCGACGTTCCAAACTTTGAAAAAGTGAGTTAATAGTTTAAGTGTGGGACCCAGGTGCAAGCCGATCGGGTGGCTGTCCGATCGGGTGGCAATCCGATCGGACGGCAATCCGCCCTAGTCGACCTGATCGTCTTTACACTTGGTTGTTTCGTTAGTTTTGCGGTTTTGATTCGAGACGATTTAGTAACGTGTAAAACAACAGAACCCCATCCACGCTCAGGTGACCCGATCGGGCAGGAATCACCCTAGTCCGGTCGGTCAGCTGTTCGAGATGATGGTTCGTGTTTAACCCGAGATCAGTTGTCTCGTTGATAGAACTCGGATCTTGAACCGACACAACACTAAGAAAGAGTAGAAGATCAGGACGAGCTCCGATTCTATCGGTTTTGAGTGCATTGAGTGTAAAAGAGTTGAAAGGAAGTTGGAAAACCATTCTTTCAATCCTTTTAACCATTAATATGTGTAGATCTATGCGAAAACATTGTTTAATCTTGTGGAAATCCTTCAGATCTGAGTTGTTCTTGGTGGAATGAGGCCAAAGCTTGAAGTTCATAAGAACTCCATGATGACATAATCCTAGAACACCCCAAATCCACTGATTTCACGGTTAAAAGCTAAGATTCAAAGGTGAAAAAGATGAAAAAGTGCGTGTAGATCATAGAAGTACAAGAGTTGAGGTAGAAACATACAAGAATCGCGATGAATCGAGAGAAAATAGCCCTAAAGCGTGCTGGTCGAGTGAGAGTTGTCACATCACTTGAACAGTGATGTGACAAGGGCTATTTATAGGTGAAGATGAGAAAAGGTGATGGAGTGCCATGGATCGGATGGCTGTCCGATCGGGTGGCTGTCCGATCGGGTGGCCATCCGATCGACCAGTCACTCGATCGGTGGTCTCCGGCGAATTGTGTTTCGCTGCTTCGTTTTGATCGTTAAGCGTTGCGATAGTTTGGTCACACCTTCTCATACCCATATTCATATATTTAGTATAATTAGTCACATAGGGTTATATAAATATCCATATTTCAAAGTTGCGATACAATAACCGGGTTTTGTTTCGAATATGCGTTACTCTGCGACGCTTCACGGCCATCGAGGAGGGTAGAATAGGTCCTCACTCAACGTCACCGTGAGCGTTGGTGTGTGTGATTGTCACACCCCGATATTTCCACGTATTACCGGTGGGCCCGGTGGGGAGTATCGTGACGTAGTTGATATCATCATAGTCAAACAACACAATTTTAAATGCACAGCGGAAGCAAAAGATAAATATATTACAAACCGAGAAAGAGTAATATCCAAATATTACAAACGGAATGTAAAAGATCCACAGGCGGATCATATATAAAGGAAACATAGTTCATCAGATTTAAATGCATCCAAGCTCGCGAGACTCTTATTGATGCTAAGGAGAGGCCAGCCTATTACGAGTAGTACCTGCACTTAACCTTTTTGGGAAAATACGTCAGTTTACACTGGTAAATACAATTAACTGACTCATTTTGAAAAGGTTTAACAAAATTGATTTGAATGCACGTAGCACAAACTTTTTATAACTTGAGATAATTATTTGAATATAATACTTGTAAAAGAATTATTGTTTCTTATGCGTTTAGTAGCCCGGTTCATGCCGGGTTAGAGATCAATAGACACACCACATTATTTATTTAGGCACTGACGGGTGTACGCCTACACCTTGTACTTAGGTCGTGGCCATTTCGTAAAATGATGCCAAGGATATCCGGGACATGGTCATTAACCCCCCAAAGGCTTTAAGCAAACAAAACAATTTAAACGGGTTATCTCTATGATTTAACCTCCATACGATTAAATATTCAATACCCGACCAAGCAGTATTTTATATACTGTACCCCAAGCCCGTATAAGGGAAAATAAGTTAAAAGTATTTACCTGAGCTAAATATAAATTCAATCCCAGCCGTATCAAATCGGCAAGTACAGGTAGCTTTTACTGGGCTCCTATTCTGGAACGAAGGTTTATAATAACCTATTAGAATCCTAACGGGTCTTTAGTTAAGCCTAAACTTAGACCGGTTAGTTTTAAATAAAGATACGGTTCGTACGCACGGTTAAGCGAAGACTGGAATAGAATGTGATTTAGACCCGACAAGTTTGAAGGCTTGTATAATATGGGTAATCTAAATACATTCTGGATTTTGAGATACAAGCGATAATGTTTGACCCGTTTCGGCTAATTTATGCCAACTAGTTACATAAGTCGAACCGAATGCGCAAGAAGCGTAACGGGTAACCATAAGAGTCATATACAGGTTCCCTAAGTTAATATACTTTAAATATGTTGTGATATCAGCAGGATACCTTCCATTATGCCCAAAACGAGTTTAATCTCAATTTAAGCCCCGTAGGGGTATTTTGGTCATTTAAAAGATTATAAAAGAGATTAATTTTAAATTCTGAGACTCGGGTCTGAAATAATAAGTAAAAAAACTTAATTTAATAGGTTATATCCGTTGGTGATAAGTCTTATATGCCAAAATGGTTTTAAACCCATACTAGGTGTTTAATACGGGTAAAAAGCCGTTTTAAGCGATTTCCGGGTTATACAGGAAATCTGAGTTTTCTGATCAGGTTATAAAGTTCAAAATACTTCATTTATTATATAAAATCAGTAGCAATTTGGTTGGTGTCAAAATACTATGTAAAACTCATTTTATACACAAAAAAAGGTATTTTACCGAATCAAGGCCATAACCTAGGTTATGATCAGGTTAAAAATAATTAAAAATCTTCAAAAATCTCAAAATATTATATTACATCAGTGGGAAAAAGGTTTGGTGTCAAAAATTGGGTTTATATAGGCTTTACGCTAATTATGCATTTTAATTAACAAAAAGCTTTCTAATTACGCTATTGAGCATAATTCCTAATCTAGACCTCCAACTGATGTGAAATTTTAGGGACATGTTTATAAATCAGTAATAAAGATTATTGTCCTTTCACATTTCCAAAATTCTCGTTTTATGGTCAAAGGGCATTATGGTCAACATTAAGCAATTAACGGAAACGAGTAAACGAATCGGACAATCAACGATCCAACCACAGAGGGTTATACTATCATGTAACCTGGTCCTAAGGAAACTCTAAGGCATTTCCAAACCCATCTAAATCGGGTCAGAATGGAAGTCAAAGCAAAAGTCAAAGTTTTGCGACTTTCGGTTCCGAACCGAGCCTAAACAGAAAATTGTCGGATCAAACAAGTTTAGACCAGTTCTTATACTTATTACCAAGTTATATGAGTGATCAAATAGGTTACACGCCTTCTACATGGCCAACATGAGGGTTCTTATATAGTGTTTGTGATTGCTCAAGATTGTGCCAAACAAGCCTACATTGGATCCCTGATGTTAAACATGTGTCCCTAATGCCTAAGAATTAGTTTAGGCAGCCCCTGGTTGTGATAAAGGGCCATATAAGTCGGTTACATGGGCTGAACAGATACCTGATCGATTTTCTGCATCTGGGCATGGCTTACGGACCGTAAGGGTCCAGCCATACGGTCCGTAAGGACCGGCCAGCTCACTAGAACTTTTTAAAAGTTGGCACATTTAGCCCCTGGTCCTCCCAACTTGATTTTAACATGCTTTCTTGCACTTGTAACCCCCAAACTTGACTTTTAAGGACTCCAAGTCATAAACCAACTTTGTTAGGTCCCCGGTTATTCATGTGATCACCGAAAAGTCTTTAATTTCAACATTGACGCTTTTAACCCCTCGTTTACAAATTTTGCCATAACTTTCTCATACGATAACGAAACTTGGTGAAATTTTTATCGTGCATTCTAGTGAGCATAATTAATCGTTACACAGCTTCGGGTTTGCTAACAGGTCACTCAGAGGTATACTTTAAACATGTTGACACATTTAACCCTTGTAGTTTATAATCTCTCACTCTCCTTCACAATTAGCTTCGTATGATCCATGAATCATTCGTTTAAGGGTATAAACATCATGTAGGGTTATTATGAAGTATATTCATCCATTGTTGACACTTTGAATCCTTTTATTCACATAGTTTCTTATTTGTCAACTTTAGTCCCTCTACAGTATTCTTTCACACGTTCAAAGCTTATGACACGTGTCAATACACCATTGGACACGAATTTTCGAGGTGTTACATCCTCACCCCCTTAAAAGAAATCTCGACCTCGAGATTTGCTAAAATGCTGGAAGTACTTTTTGTCGCATAATGGATTTAACTTCTATAACGTATCTGGAGTCTTTCCAAGCTCCCAAAGTGACCCCTATATTAGGTACATGTATCCTTTTGGAGCTTCTTAACCTGTCGATCCTCAATCGATACAGGATGCTCATCACTTTATAAATTTGCATATCATTATGTGATAGTGCTTCTTGACTTATTGGCGAAACACACCCTTCAGTCACTAGTGTGCAATGTATTGCGAGCTCCGCCAAGCTCCTTAAATAGGTTTTAGCTTATAAGCTACTTGATCTTGATACCTTCAGTTTCTTTCGAATGATTCTATATATTCAGAGCTTAACTAGCCTGATAATTTAACAAATTTGGTACACCCTTCCTGGGTGATATCTTTTGTTGAACCTTATTCCATAACAAGAATTTAGGAGGTTTGCTATTTTCATTAATCCTTGATTTTCTGCCGAATACTGGAATCTTACAGATGATTATGGATTTGCATGATCTTATTTGTTGTTTCCAATGCAACTTTCAGATCCTGATAATTGGACTTACCAATCTATTGTCCTAACAATAGATGTTTAACATTCCATCTATACAAGGTCTCCAAAGGAGCAGCCTTGATGCTTATATATCAACTATTATAGAAAAGCTTATCTTAAGGTGAGATGGTTATTCCAACCACTGCTTAACTAATTTTAAGGAATAGCTAATCCTTGTCGTTAGTCGAACAAATCGGCGATCCTGGGCAGCTGATAGAAATTCTTAATTGTTGCCTAATTAGGGTTGCGGTAACAATGCATAAGCAAAATGAATCGTCTTACTTAATTAACTATACCAAGTTCTCATAATATTGAGTTAGGCTATATGAATCTTCTTTTTTTAAAACTTACTTAATCAGGGTTTCGATTCTCTCAATGATGGTACTAGCCGTCTTGGAGATTTCATAATGATAATACAGCCCTAAGTGGGATGTAAATCTTAACGCTACTTGCCTCTCCGGAGGTAAACAGGGTAATCTTAGGAGAAGATAATCAAGATACAAGGAGGTTACAGAGATTTTCCCAACCTCAGGCTCCAGTTCATCCATCATTGCTTGTGTCAAATAAGTGACAAATTTATGTTACAAGTCCATGAATTCCTTAATCGGGAATATTTACTTGGACAATTCCATTCTGGATGTCTTCTTTGAATACCATTAACTGACTTTAGTACCATGTGACCATCGGAACATCTTTGTGGTCCCATGCATTAAACCTCCATACTGATCTGGCATGGAAGCAATCTATGGAACATATTAAGATATACAAATCTTCATATGGCGCTTTCATCATCCCATCTGGTATTCGTAATCGATTGAGATCAAGGAGACATCAATTATATATGCTGACGCATTTCCTCTAGAGAGGGGATACTTCTAAAATTCTACTACTGAGGGTTTCTAACAGCAGGAATGGTTCTTATGATTTTTGCCTGTAAGTTTTACCTTACACTTAATATCTGGGGTTCTTATAGAAAATTTTGAAAAGTTTGCTAAACGTATGGTCTTATGAGAGACTTAGCAGTACCTGGGACCGAACGTATTTCTTAGCAAAAATAAATCACAGTAAGGGATTTACCTAGTGTCATTATTAATGTGAATTGCCTCTAATCATTCATCAGGAGGATTAAACGCCTTCAATCTTAATCCTTTTAAACTTAGCAACGAAATCTTTGACAAATTTTAGGGCAGTCTTAGTTTTGACTGGTTATTTCTTAATCTATATAACGTGAGCAGCTGAGGTAGATCCACAATGGATTTATAATAAGCAGGCTTTGAAACTTTAATGTGCCCTCCTATTGCCGATGCTAACCACCAATAATCATTTGTATGAAGCTTAGATTTTTGGGTAAATTGAATGGGGCACTATTTCAGCCAATGAATTAAGATTTGCGGCATACTGTCGACAGTCTAGAACTTTTATGGTGAGAGTCAGAAAACTCTTATTCCATCCCTTTCGTGATGCGGAAAATAGGTTTTTCTAATAAGGCCCTTAAAACTTGGACCATCCCATATTGCATAAGGGGATCCTTCTTGTGGACTTCATTAATGTCCTCACTAATTATGGGTATTGCCATCGAATGACCGTGATGCATTCTTTGCCGCGTCTTTTCCAGCATAACCGATGATACGCCTAATGGTTTCTACTTCATCCAACAATTTCCTGCAATTGATGGCCCCTTTTTACTATTGAAGTCTCTTGACTTCCAAGAGACGATGTACTTTTAAGTACATCCAAAAAGGAATGGGCTCCTTGCCATATATGATTTTGTTTGGGTTATTCTTCGCATTTGAAGTATGAATCAAGCTCTTCTCATGAGTAGCGACATGTGTTTTAGGGCAATACCATCCAGCTTCTTGAACCTTTTCATGACTTTTATCATAGCCTTCCCAACAGCTACGTTAATTTCCGTTTTCGGATATCAACTCCCTTAACATTGAGGTTCACATCTGATGCACCATTATTATTTGTCTCCTGTGTAGCATTGCGACTGTTGTTTGTCTTTTCTGAGTTTTCCATACTCGAAACTTTGGTGTTAAATACCAAATTCAGCGAGTGCTTAGGCAATCCATATCATGTGTCTCCTTGAATTGTTAAAGGCTCATCATAAGGAGTCTTGATAACTACTTGCTTCTTATTACCCACAATATGAGCTTGGTTACCAGACGACCAATCCATTCCTATCACTATATCGAGTCCTTTTATTTCAACGGAGACAAGGACAGCGGAAAAGAATGGTTCCTAATGGATATAAAACATCCATCTAATATTGATGAAGCAGTCTCTGAGGTACCATCGACCAATTCTACTTCATACTTGACGCTTAGAGTTTTAACAGGCAGATTTAATAATTTACAAAATCTATTGTCTACGAAAGACTTATCTGTACTCGAATCAAATAACATTCTAGAATAAACGTCATTGATAAGGAAAGTACTTGTTGTGACATCTCCATCCTGAACGGCCTCTTTAGCATTCATTTGAGAATCCCCAGCTTTAGTCTTCTTAGCCTCTCCAGGCTTCTTGGTCTTATTTGGGCAATTAGTCTTGATATGCCCCTTCTCGTTGCAACCATAACAGATCGCATCTTTCAATTTCTTGCAATCCAAGGTCTTATGCTCCTTGGACTTGCAGATCCCACAGGGTAGAGGCTGAGATTCAAATCTGCATTTCCCGAGGTGGTATTTCCTACAGGTTTTGCATCTGGTATTTTCACCGGTCTGCTGTTTGTCCTTCAAATCCTTGCATTCATGGGTCTTGTGATCCGTCTCCTTACAGATGACACATCCCCTGGTCTGATCATAGAAACATTTTCCGAAGTGCTTCTTCCCGTAGGTTTTACATTCAAGTTTTGCCTCATTTGGTTTGGACTGGTTATAGCTTGAACCTGTCTTACCCTTTTTGTAACCCTTATTTGGGGTATTATCGCACTTTCGCTTATGGTCCTTTAACGCTCGGTCCACGGCCTTGTTTACGGTTGTATCTAACATAGCCTGTAACTCGGCGCTCGTTAAGTTTAGTCTTGCATCATTATTCTGATCAGCTGGATGATTGTGAGCTTCAGATGAGTCGGCCATGGTGAAGCTTTGGAGGCTACAAACCAAGTAATAATACTTTGTTTAATTATATAGTGAATTGTCGAATTTGATGATTAAATAGCCATGGTGCAAATAAACCATATAGGCGAATAGATAGTATTAAATTTATTCGATCATGTTTTGCCTAAGTTTTTAAATAAACCATCTTTGGCGTTTTAACGGGATATAATTCTTCATATCTATTAGACAGGGGACATATGTCACGACTGTCAATGTCGTACCGACATTTTATATATAGCACAAGGTCTTGTTCCAAAGGACTTTTTAATGGCACTGATGCCTTGTCACCAGGGAAATTTTAAAACAAAATCGATGATTCCTTTGGATCGGAAAATTTCATAGTTCTTTGTCTTGACAAAAGTAATGAAATAATACTATATTTTCTATGTACATATCTTTGCCCGTAGGCATACATTCCAAATGAATGTTTTGATGTATACATCATGTTCGACGTTTATTAGCCATGATTCCTCTTGATCATTTACGCTACAAAAGGGGTTTGGAAAAATTCCTAATATGAAGATGACAAGTGTGATTTTATCGCATCACTGTTGTCGGGAGTGTTAACATGTTTTCAGATGTTAACAAGGATCTGAATCTCTTTTTAAACAGGTTTTACCATCTTTGCTAGGTCTTTAATGACATTCAAGCTAGGTTATACCTTTTAAGATTCTTTTATATACTGGCAGGAAAGGAATGATATTTATCTCATTCAGGATTTTTATTATAATTATCCTGGATTTAATTAAAATATAACTATAGCACAAAAAGGCCAAGTCACAATGGCAACTTTAAATTATAAACCATGATTTTGTAGAATCAAGGCATTTAGGCTTGAACGTGTTCACGCCTTTTCTTGACAGGGAGTTGTAGGCTACGACTGTCTTTTATCTTATATGACAATGAATATGGCCCGTAAGCATTTTATCCCTGATGGATGCTTAATTCACAAAATAAGAAAGGATTTCGGGAGAATCCAGTATAAGGATGATTTATGTGACTTTATTGAACCACGTCTGCCAGTAAGGTTAATATGTTACAGATGTTAACAAGGATTTGAATCTTTTGAATAGGTTCTACCATCTTGGCCTTGTCATATCGGCTAGGTTTACCTTTAAGATTCTTTTTGATAACTAACGCAGAACAATCCTAATTTGAGGTATTAATAAGGATCTGAATTTAATTGAGGAACTGCCATCTTGGCCCTGTTCTTAAAATTATACATGGGCTAGGTCTTGTTCTTTTTAGATTTTGCCATTTTATTATAATGGTAGATCTTATAAAAGGAACGATACTTTTCATTTATTTCTTATATTATATTCATATATATTGATAAAATGAAATTTTGATAAAGCATTCCAATGATTTTAAAAGAGGTACAGAATTGCCCTAAACGGGTCTTGAAAGGAATAATGTTGTCCTCGAAGGGACTGAAAGATAAATATGTCCTTATAAGGACTACTAAGGAAACGACCTTCAGCAAGGGAGTTTCTTCTTCATTTTTATTTCTGAATGTTTTCTCCTTGGATGCACGTTTATCCTAGCCGCGGTACGAAGCTCGGCATTTCTAGGCTTCGGATGTGGAGAATTTTCCATTATGGCTACTTTGCTTGGCGACATATTAAAATATACAGAATTGAAAGCAATAATTCTCCGAACAGGGATGGGAGTATTCCTATGTTAAGTCTAGACTCAGAAGTTTTAAGGAATGTGCTACTGTGTCATTGAGATTAAACACAAAAGGCTAGTGTTTAATTCACTCAATGTTGGCTCTGATACCAACCTATCACACCTCGATATTTCCACGTATTACCGGTGGGCCCGGTGGGGAGTATCGTGACGTAGTTGATATCATCATAGTCAAACAACACAATTTTAAATGCACAGCGGAAGCAAAAGATAAATATATTACAAACCGATATAAAGTAATATCCAAATATTACAAACGGAATGTAAAAGATCCACAGGCGGATCATATATAAAGGAAACATAGTTCATCAGATTTAAATGCATCCAAGCTTACGAGACTCTTATTGATGCTAAGGAGAGGCCATCCTATTACGAGTAGTACCTGCACTTAACCTTTTTGGGAAAATACGTCAGTTTACACTGGTAAATACAATTAACTGACTCATTTTGAAAAGGTTTAAAAAAATTGATTTGAATGCACGTAGCACAAACTTTTTATAACTTGGGATAATTATTTGAATATAATACTTGTAAAAGAATTACATGTTTCTTATGCGTTCAGTAGCCCAGTTCGTGCCGGGTTAGAGATCAATAGACACACCACATTATTTATTTAGGCACTGGCGGGTGTACGCCTACACCCCGTACTTAGGTCGTGGCCATTTCGTAAAATGATGCCAAGGATATCCGGGACATGGTCATTAACCCCCCAAAGGCTTTAAGCAAACAAAACAGTTTAAACGGGTTATCTCTATGATTTAACCTCCATACGATTAAATATTCAATACCCGACCAAGCGGTATTTTATATACCGTACCCCAAGCCCGTATAAGGGAAAATAAGTTAAAAGTATTTACCTGAGCTAAATATAAATTCAATCCCAACCGTATCAAATCGGCAAGTACAGATAGCTTTTACTGGGCTCCTATTCTGGAACGAAGGTTTATAATAACCTATTAGAATCCTGACGGGTCTTTAGTTAAGCCTAAACTTAGACCGGTTAGTTTTAAATAAAGATACGGTTCGTACGCACGGTTAAGCGAAGACCGGAATAGAATGTGATTTAGACCCGAAAAGTTTGAAGGCTTGTATAATATGGGTAATCTAAACACATTCTGGATTTTGAGATACAAGCGATAAGGTTTGACCCGTTTCGGCTAATTTATGCCAACTAGTTACACAAGCCGAACCGAATGCGCAAGAAGCGTAACGGGTAACCATAAGATTCATATACAGGTTCCCTAAGTTAATATGCTTTAAATATGTTGTGATATCAGCAGGATACCTTCCATTATGCCCAAAACGAGTTTAATCTCAATTTAAGCCCAGTAGGGGTATTTTGGTCATTTAAAAGATTATAAAAGAGATTAATTTTAAATTCTGAGACTCGGGTCTAAAATAATCAGTAAAACAACTTAATTTAATAGGTTATATCCGTTGGTGATAAGTCTTATATGCCAAAATGGTTTTAAACCCATACTAGGTGTTTAATACGGGTAAAAAGTCGTTTTAAGCAATTTCCGGGTTATACAGGAAATCTGAGTTTTCTGATCAGGTTATAAAGTTCAAAATACTTCATTTATTATATAAAATCAGTAGCAATTGGGTTGGTGTCAAAATACTATGTAAAACTCATTTTATACACAAAAAGGGTATAATCGGTATTTACCGAATCAAGGCCATAACCTTAGGTTATGATCAGGTTAAAAATAATTAAAAATCTTCAAAAATCTCAAAATATTATATTACATTAGTGGGAAAAAGGTTTGGTGTCAAAAATTGGGTTTAGATAGGCCTTACGCTAATTATGCCTTTTAATTAACAAAAAGCTTTCTAATTACGCTATTGAGCATAATTCCTAATCTAGACCTCCAACTGATGTGAAATTTTAGGGACATGTTTATAAATCAGTAATAAAGATTATTGTCCTTTCACATTTCCAAAATTCTCATTTTATGGTCAAAGGGCATTATGGTCAACATTAAGCAATTAACGGAAACGAGTAAACGAATCGGACAATCAACGATCCAACCACAGAGGGTTATACTATCATGTAACCTGGTCCTAAGGAAACTCTAAGGCATTTCCAAACCCATCTAAATCGGGTCAGAACGGAAGTCAAAGAAAAAGTCAAAGTTTTGCGACTTTCGGTTCCGAACCGAGCCTAAACAGAAAATTGTCGGATCAAACAAGCTTAGACCAGTTCTTATACTTATTACCAAGTTATATGAGTGATCAAATAGGTTACATGCCTTCTACATGGACAACATGAGGGTTCTTATATAGTGTTTGTGATTGCTCAAGATTGTGCCAAACAAGCCTACATTGGATCCCTGATGTTAAACATGTGTCCCTAATGCCTAAGAATTAGTTTAGGCAGCCCCTGGTTGTGATAAAGGGCCATATAAGTCGGTTACATGGGCTGAACAGACACCTGATCGAGTTTCTGCATCTGGGCATGGCTTACGGACCGTAAGGGTCCAGCCATACGGTCCGTAAGGACCGGCCAGCTCACCAGAACTTTTTAAAAGTTTGCACATTTAGCCCCTGGTCCTCCCAACTTGATTTTAACATGCTTTCTTGCACTTGTAACCCCCAAACTTGACTTTTAAGGACTCCAAGTCATAAACCAACTTTGTTAGGTCCCCGGTTATTCATGTGATCACCGAAAAGTCTTTAATTTCAACATTGACGCTTTTAACCCCTCGTTTACGAATTTTGCCATAACTTTCTCATACGATAACGAAACTTGGTGAAATTTTTATCGTGCATTCTAGTAAGCATAATTAATCGTTACACAGCTTCAGGTTTGCTAACAGGTCACTCAGAGGTATACTTTAAACATGTTGACACATTTAACCCTTGTAGTTTATAATCTCTCACTCTCCTTCACAATTAGCTTCGTTTGATCCATGAATCATTCGTTTAAGGGTATAAACATCATGTAGGGTTATTATGAAGTATATTCATCCGTTGTTGACACTTTGAATCCTTTTATTCACATAGTTTCTTATTTGTCAACTTTAGTCCCTCTAGAGTATTCTTTCACACGTTCAAAGCTTATGACACGTGTCAATACACCATTGGACACGAATTTTCGAGGTGTTACAGTGATGCGATGTGTTATAGCGATAAAGTATGCGAAAATACTGCGAAGTAGCGATGTATTCGATATAGTTACATTATGATCTGAATCTCTGATGCTAGGCGTAACGAGTGTAACGAGCGGTAACAACGCACAAACGTGCGGCTTGTTAGAGTCTCCCCTGATTTAAGAAATTTCGTCCCGAAATTAATCCATAAGAAGGGTTGCGAGGGTCGATGCGAGTGGGAGTAGCGATTAAAAGCGTCAAAAATAAGCGAGCGATCGGTTGAAATTCGACGAGCGAGAGTATTGTGATGACGCACGATGGTAGCGAGTAAGGCGATTCGTATAACAAAGATGGCGACACACGAAAAGCGTTCCAAAAGTGTTTTGAATTCTCGAAAAGTTGGTTAATTCGAAAGGTTGGAGAAAAGTTATTTACGAAAACCTTCCCACAGTGCGGTGCTAAACTGTCTTGATGTTCACACCAGCGCTATGAGAGGGGTTTTATCATTAAGTTACTAAAAGATTTTAGGGTGTTTTAAAAACTCGTTTTACGAAATTTTCTCGTCACGCGACAGTAACTTGAGTCGATTGTCACACCAACGTTACAAAAGGTTTTGATCAAATTTTTTTGAAAAAGTTTTGTGAGAAAAGCTTTGTTTACACAAAGGTTTTAAATAACATCAAAGATTTTGAATTTAAAGTCGGCCCCGCATGGCACTTTCTCACGAAAGTTCGACAATATGGCTAAAACACCTATATATAGGAAGTACCAGCGGCGTATCCACCATGTTTTAGCCATATGGCTTCCGTCCCGTGAGGCGGTGTTATGTGTGTCGACATAGTACTGATAGATTTCGATTCCCTCGGGCCAAGAGAAAAATGGTCAGACCAAGTGTAAGAGAAGGATTGAGCAAACTGAGCGATGAAGTCGTTTTCGAACTCAGTTTAGCGATACAAGCGAGTGCGATAAGCGATAAGCGATAAGCGGTACGCGGAAATCCGATAGCATAATATAAACATAATGAGCGAAGACGGCGGCGATAAGCGAAAAGCGATAAGCGATAAGCGACGAACGATAGCGACAACCGTTGAGCAATAGGCGGCGATCGATGCGTTGCTAGCGATGGAAACATGCGATTTTGATTAGGTCAGACAACACCACAAATTTTAACTAACATTAAGCCCCACATGGCCTTTTTCCACGAAAGTCTGCTAATATGGCTAAAACACTTATATATAGGAAGTTCCAGCGGCGTATCCACCATGTTTTACCCCTATCAGTTTCATCCCGTGAAGCGAGGTCATGTTTGCTAATATAACACAGATAACATAAATAAAGGTAAGCGATAGACGTTAAGCGATGCATGATGAGCGATAGAGCAATACACAGGCGAGAGACGATAGACACGATATGCGAGAACGCGATGCTTATAATAAGCGATTTAGCGAAACACACATTAAGCGATTGAGCGATACATAAGATAAGCGATAGCGCGATTCACATAGTAAGCGATTGAGCGAGCACATAGTAAGCGATGGAGACTACGGGATAGATTCCAGTGGTAATGCGATTGCGAGCGCGTTGACTTACGAAAAGTCTGGCGATTACACGCTTTGAGTTGCGATTGAGATTGTTATGCCTTGCGATGTAGTTTAGTGTGTCGAAAATAGTTTTAATAGTATACTTGATCTAATAACGTTCAACTTGTGTGGCGCTTTCTTCGCAAAACATTGGTTGGCATGCGAAGCACTTATATATAGGAAGTACCAGCGGCGTATCCACCATGCTTCAACCACACGCCTCTGCCTCGTGAATAGGTGTCACACTGTGTCGACATGCTCAAGACGCTTATATATAGGAAGTACCAGTGGCGTATCCACCACACTTAACCATGCTTTTAACGTTATGGCATTAATGAAACTCATTACGATCTCCGTGCACTGATCACAGTAATCCCGTGTGCACCCGTGATTAATTTGATCCCTGCACGTTTATCGTACTTTATCTCAAGAACGCATAGTAAGGGTAAAATGCATTATATAGTACATAGTGCTAGCATTTAGTCCGTGCGCGAGTGCGAGAGAGTGAGATATAAATAGAGTCCACATTGCGTCGAGAAATAGAACAAGTTCAACATACTTAAGAAATTAACGGCGAGAATCGTATCACTACAACAACATTGGAAACATAACTAATGTTGTTGTGAAGGACTTCTGCGGAGATTGCGTTGCTGAAATTCCTCAAGTCTGGGGCCCCGTGCGGCAGTGCTGGGTAAGATGACCATACCAGTTGCAATTTGCGCAATAGCGACAGTTAGCTTCCAGCGGGTGATGATACGTACACATGAGACACAGGGGATGAGTTCCGTTGTAGTCGTTCTTCGAGTGAACTGGAATTGCTTGGAGAGGTTCTGGTTGCGATAGCTCAGTCGTTGAAGAGTTTGTGCTCATGGTCTTTCGTTTGCGGCTGGACTGAGCGTCCTGAGGCGGTGCGTTGTCATCTGAGGATTCGTCTGAGGACTCACTTGAAGAATCGTCGGTATAATCGTCAGAGGAATCGTCAGAAGAATCGATGACGATTGCTTGATGAGCTTGTTTGACAGGATTCTTGGAGAAAAATCCATCCAAGACTCGTTTGTCGTTGATTTCTGCGGCTAAGCGGTAGGTTTCTTCGATGGTAGCAGGTCTTGCAGCTTCGACAAAATCGCCCACACATTCAGGCAAGCTGCGAATGTACTTCGTGATGGTTGTTTCTGAAGTGTTGATTTGACTTGGGCAGATTATGCTAAGCTGTTTAAACCTTGCGGTGTAGCCAGTGTTGTCACCTTCGACTTGCTTGATTTCCCAAAATTCGTCTTCTAGTTTCTGAACTTCGTGGGGAGGGCAATACTCTTTCTTCATGAGTTCCTTCAGCTCATCCTAAGAGAGAGCATAAGCTGTGGAGATCCCACGTTTGTTACGTTCGGCAGTCCACCAGTCGAGTGCTCGCGATTGAAATACTCCGATTGCGCAAGTAGTACGGAAACTAACGGGACACCCACTCTGACGAAGGGTAACTTCGATAGAATCGAACCACTGGAGTAGCTGGGACACACCTCCTTCACCCGTGAACCCCATCGGATCACAGGCCTTTAAGTGTTTGTAGAGGAAAGTAGATTGCGGCGCTTCCGTCTTAGAGTCTGCTGAGGTTTGAGAGTTGCTGAGAGAGTGCACTTGAGCGACAATTTGATGAATGACCTTGGCCACTTCTTTGGCCACAAGCGAGGCAATCCTCTTTTCGGCACTTCGTTTGGCTCTTCTCCTAGTTGTTTGTCTCGAGGTAAAGTTGTTGGAAGACATCTAGACAGAGAGAGATTTGGAGTGAGATTCGATCATAATGATTTTTGAGTTTGCGATGCGATTGAGCGCGTTCAAAACTTGTTGCGAGTAATATAATAGATTTCACATAGGAGACACGAGATTCCTAAGTTCTCACATAATTGATCCGTGTTGTATATATATATATATATATATATATATATATATTTGTAGTTTATACTTACACACATACATACATATCGGGGTAGAATGCGCGAGGAAGAGGAAGAGAGTGATTAATTAAACATTTGTTTTGTTACGAACATTTGGTTTTCGATTTAGATTGCGATGGCAGTGTGTGTTGTGTGTTTATAAAGCAGGGAGTGAAAATAGAGAAATCGAGGAATCGATAAAGCGTGAAGTTTTAAATCGTAGCCATATAAGTGTAAATAAGTTCCGTAAAGCGTAAAATCGGAAAGAAACGTATATAGAGTGCCTCGGGTGTTTAGACGTCGACTACCCAAGGTAATCCAACTATACCCAACAAATTCGTGCACGCGCGTTGCCCTAGAAGGCTTTATGCTTCCATTGGGATGCAGCTCATGGCATTCGCCTTCCTGGGCATCGCGTGGCTCGAGTTATCGTTATAATCGTGTCCTTGGTGAGAGTTTTTGAAACCTTTTTATATGGAGTGGAACGGTTCATTAAGGTGCGGGTATCACCCCTGACTTAATAACTTTGCTCCTAGCTGTGGTTGTGCTCTTCGAATAAATTCGGGAGTCCGACTAGATTTTGAAATGGAGACTTTCGTTGAGATATGGATGTCACTCCTAGCTCGACGAAAAGTTCTCGTGCTAGAAAAATGCGCTGAGTGAGCGATCTTATCGAGAGTTCTGGGTTTTCACGCCTGATCCCGACTGGACCCCCCCCCCCCCCCGGTTGTGTTATGCGAATATTTTCGAAAACGTGTGTATTGTGTTGGCCTTAGGAAAGGCTAAGTAATATTCCAGCCTTAGGAAAGGCTCTTCGCGTGAAACTGTAGTATGCGGTGTTCACGCTATATTTTTAATATTTGATGTTTTTGACCGAAGATTTTTAGTATTTTTTGGTTTTTCATATCGTTTTGTGGTTTTGGTGGAATGTTTGTTTGAATTTATGGAATGTATCATATCACTTTATTTGAATATTCGATAATAATTGGTATTAATATTGGTAGATTATATGTATTTTTAATACTATGTAATATACTAATATATACAAACATGTAATAACAGTTTATTCCATGTTAAAAAAATAAACTATTTTTAGCTAAGCTAAATACACAGTTAACCACCCATAACCGACCCGCTATAACAATGAAAACCGAATAACCATAACCACCATAACCGATCGGTTATGGTTATGGTTATACATTAATCGATATCACGGTTATGGTTATGGTTTTAAGTCAAAACCGACCCAAACCGACTCATGCACACCCCTACTACATTATGTCATGTTTAATGGCTAAAAGATTTTTAAGATGTTTTAATTTGTTAGAACTAGTTGATGTTACCCTCGCGTTGCAACGAAAGCATATTATCAAAGTTTATATTATCAAATGTAAATATTTTGTTGTATAGGTAAAACCTTTATTTCTAGGTTAATTTTTTAGTCCAATTTAATCTACATAACATTTGGCACAAACATTTAAACAATCGTTAATAAAAATATTAAGTATTATTGGTACACTTATATATAAACAATTCATATACAAAGTTGAATTAGTGGTAAGGCATCAGTTGTCATGCACACCTTCAAAATTCTATAATTGGGATTATATAGCAGTAATGTTGTGTCATAAGCAGATAAAGAAGTTCGTGTTTGTCTCTGACTATTACTTGAGTAGCACCAATGTAATGAGAAGAAAACTTAAAGTGTGTGAATAATGGCAACTATAATTATTTATATATATTTCATAAAACTTACATGATTTCGTACTAAAATAGTATATTATTTTATTTATACGCTTGTAAGCCATCTCCTTATAACCCTTAGTTGTAGTAGTTTGTGTATCATGTTGTTTAATCGTTTATATCCATTTGAATATCATTAGAAGTTCCCTGTAAAGTAATGAAATGATATTTATTTAAATACTATAAATTAGCAAGTTACTTATGCATATATGTATTGTACATGGTGCTTTGGGAGTTTTTCAAAAATAATTTTGAAATTTTCATTTCTAACTCTAAAGTTTACATATTTGGCAAATTAGGTTTAAAGTTTCAATCTTAAGTCATTTAACATTTGATATTTCACTTTAATTTCTAAAGTTTCCATCTTTTGCAATTAACCCCTTTGATTTTTTTGCTTTTAACACAAAGTTTTTCATCTTTTACAATTTATCCCCAACACTTTTTTACTTTCAATTTTGATCCCTTAGACTTTTCATCTTTCGTAAATTTTCCGTTTAACGTTTCGTTCTAAATTTTCCGAGTTAACACGTCGCAATGTGTGTGTGGGGTTCAATGTTTTTTCATCTACTTTTCCCGTTTGACAGGCCCATCGCAGCGCCTCCTTTTTTCCCGTTTGATAGGTCTGTCGCAACGCGCGGGTCA